>OX438957.1:10521609-10771223 GCA_949316185.1 Pyrausta nigrata | reverse complement strand
CCGATTTTTTTATCTGTCATATTTACTCATACCGACTGTCACTTTCAAATCAGTTAACTGTCATGTGAAATGATTACAAACATGATAATTCGAAAGTTGTGCTTACGGCACGCGGATGGTCAGTCCATAACTTAAGTTTAAGTTGCTTTTTGTTTAAATTACGCGTTTAAATTATTTTTTTTAAATTTGAATGCATTTTGTCAAAATTGATACAACTATGTACCTTATAGAACTAGCAGTTCCCCGCAACTTCACCCGCACCAAAAGTTGGATTTTCCATACAAACTTTCATCCCCCATTTCGACCCCCTGATGATATTATATCGCGACAAAAAGAAGCCTATCTTCTTCCCAGGGTCTTAAACTATATCTGTACCAAATTTTATTTGAATCGGTCGACTAGTTTCAGAGCCAATTTAATTCAAACAAACAATTAAATATTTCCTCTTTATAATATTAGTGTAGACTAAACTGTTTCGCTATTTTTAGTACCTAACTTGTTACTTAGTTTTTTATTGTGCAAATTCTATCTTTATACTTATGTATCGTTTTAAATTAACTCATTCAGCATGGACTTCTAAAGACTTGATATTGCACTTGAGAAAATGACCGCCTGAGGCGGGAATTACCCCAAAATTATTTGTGTTTTTACAAACAGAACCACTGGCTTGTTTTTAGCGCTTGACAGGCCATTATCGGGTTAACGCCGCCCTATCCTGCTTGCTTCTTGTCACAACTATTCCTGGCTTGGAATGCCCACTTTAGCATGAGTTAAAATTAAGACGACTTGTCTTTTTGGACGCACATTTTGTAGTGAACAGACCAGAGTTGTATCCCAGTGATCTCGTTCAGGAGTTTGTACACTTATCTCATAGCGCAATACATAGAGTCAATGTTACAAAAACGACTTGTAGCAAAGTTACAAAAATAAACTTGTTTGAAGGGCATATTTTAGTAAAAGGAATTATGTCCATTTCAAGCGATTACAACCCACTATATTTAATGGACGAGTTGTTACCTGAAAATGTACGCGGAAGAAGTGATTTCCTTGTAAGTTTACCACTGGTTTAAAATAGTAGGTTAACGGTATTTTTTCGGTGCATCTTCCAAAAACATAGTCGCTTTTACAGAATAAGGAAGTGGCACCTTTTTGTTTTCTCTTTCTGCGTTAGACGAGCCGAGAAAAATATATCGCGGTCACGGAAGCACCAGCCTAATTGGTGATGATAAATACAAAGGAAGCTGTGGATGTTTTGAAACTTTGATTAATTATCTTGAAAACATATATAAATGACATCAATATTACAATTATAGAAACAGGCCTTTTGAAACCATATCTCACCAATGCTCGGGTTATTTATTTGAATATATCACTTTCATTTCTTTTGAAACTCATTATAATAAGCTTATTGATTTTCTTATTATGTAACGTCATCCGTTTAATGATACGATTCATCATCAAGATCTATTTGGATGTTTGCATTGCCATTTTGTTTCGTCTCTAGAACTTTGATCTAAAGATGTCTAAAGTTACACGATCAAATAGTAAGATCGATATATTATCCCAACAAAAGGAATTCGGATTGCGTCATGGCTATAAGGTTAATCGTATTTCACAGTGTGACCCCAAAGGGATGGGCGAAGCTGATTTGTTTTACAACGAACGTCAATCATGCGCCAGGAAATTTGGATCGAAGCGTTTTATGGATAGAGTTACATCAGGAAACATTCGTTCTGTATCTATTTTGCGTGAACGCGTAATGGTGACTTGTGCAACATGAATGTAATATGTAGCAAAAAGTTTACGGTGTTTTAATGACCGGATCGGTTATTTTAGTTTTCTTTATTAATGACGCAATAGGAAACGGTTCGTTTATTTTGACTCGCCCAAAAATATTTGTTGCAGAAGCAAATTTCCTGCCTGCTGTAAGATTATGGACTGCATCAGATTTAAGGAGATTTACAACTGAACACCCTGAATTACGGTTTAAAAGTGTTGGATTTATTTGGCGCCATGTTGTTGCAAGAACCTGTGATGTTGCATTTGGTTTCGGGTCTGTTTAATGTCTTCCGTATTCTTAAATTAGGTCTATTTCTGATTTGCTTTCGTTTATGGGTCTTTTTAATCGGATGGAATTATGAACTGAGTATAAATTGCTTCCTACGGATTATTAGGGCTATTTATAACTGGGCATTTTTAGGTTATTCTAGTAGGTATTTCTGTTATTAATTTTAATGAGAGTTACCTAATGCTAATTAAAGAAGCTACATTAGCTATTTAATGAATAATGTCAATTGGTGTTAGCTACATAATGTATTAAATATTTTTAGAGATGTAATACTGATGCGGCATTGTAGACAATCCTCAGTGGTTTTTGTCAATGTCTATTAAAATGTAACATTAGTGTAAGTTATATAATGCTAAATAAATGAAAAAAAGTAGGCATGTAGGTACTGTTACAAGTTTGTTATTTTTCCCATGAAGACGATTTGCTACTTTAAGCAACTGTAATATTACTAACGTATCATCTAAGTATGCGTTGTCTGTTGTCTTTCTTTACCACACCTGTTAAATTTGTTCTTTTACTTATTTTAGTTCCATAACGTACGCATAATGATTGTAATCGACAAGGTTACTCTTTATAAATAACTGGTGATTGTTTAATGTTAGACACATAACGATAGCCACGTTCAGAGATAATGATGAATGAAAAACTACACGGATCGTAATGGACCGTAATGCAGCATAACTTTTTAGTCGTTTGAAGTTTAACGTTGCTGTAATTTTGTAATTTATTTAATCAAAGTTTTAGAGCAAGCAAGTTTCCGTTGTTATGTAAAGGTAATGATTAAATTTAGATTGGCGTAGTTAGGCCACTAAATAATTGCATATTTATGGTATTATTTTTACTAAAAAATTAGGAGGCTCTGCAAAAAATGGTTTACGAAATTATCAAAAAAATCTATCCAAACCGCTATTTCTTTATTTGTAGGTAAGTATTATTGCAGCTTTCAAATTCTTATCGCTCCACCATCTTTATCGGTTCCCTAGCTACACTTATTCGGATGAGTGGTATTCTAGATCTCGTTAAGACTAGGGCTTCATGGTAGAGTGGGCATGCGGCATTAATTATCTTCGATGGGAGATAGCCAAGCCCTGGAGAGCGTAACTGCCATGCGCAGACGCCGCGGACCCTTTAAAGTCTGTACCCACATCACCATACCATATCCTGACTGTGCTAGGTCCGTATAAAAAGTAAACATTTGATTTTCGACCTTAATGGAAAGATTTTAAAGTTCAGTGTACGTCGATGCACCATTCTGCCACTGTCAAAACGAACACCGCGCTTCTTACTTCGAACTTTAACTCCTTTGTTTAGGGTTAAAAATTAAATGTGATTTTTTATACGGTCCTAGCACGTTTTATGGTATGGCATGGTGCAGTGGGCACAGACCTTCAGGATTGCGATTCTTATTTTATTTTATTATGATCCGTTGATTAACTTGTACCTATTGTTAGATGTTATGGTTTCTTGGAGGATATGCTCGTTCTCGATGAGTTACTGTTCAACAATACTGCGTTTTAATATTTTGTTGGTACTTATATCTGTCTGTTTCCCAGGTCATTCTCCGGCTACAATTTGCGATTACTATTACATGATTGTCATCTGTTTCTTGTAGAACAATATTATTTTGAATTGATTGGCCCGAGTCGTTGTCGATCCAAACTTTAAAGCTGTGAAATAAATATAAATGATAAAAATCTGTACAGACTGTTGTTTTATGTATGTCCCAACTCAACTAAATAAGCAACATTGCCTGATCGTTTCTCTAAGGAATTTCTCTTGCCGTGTACTTATTGAGTAATGAACTGTCAACTCCACTTTTGAACGGCCATTATTTCCGTTACACAATCGTGGAAATGTTCAAAATAACTTTCTGTCCTTCGTTAAGCAATATTACAATTTTCCTCGGTAGAATTTTGAAACATGCCCAGCTGTCAGAGTTAACGTGCACAATATGGCAACTGTTGTTAAGAATTTGTGCCCTGCCCCATAGAGGGTGTATTATGCTATAATACCGACACTTTTGAAAGTAAGTGTTTCTAGATAATCTTTGCTAGATAGATCAGTAACAGCTTTTATTTTGCAAATATGTATTTTAAAATATACAGTGAGTGATCAAACTTTCCGTCAAAATCTTATCAGATACCTTTACTTCTGATATTTTTGCACGGGTAACACTGAAAGCGGGGATAATTGACGTAAGCTCGTCACGGTGTATGCTAACGTCGTTAAGGGCATAGACACTGATAACATGTTATGGAAAGCCACTTAGTTGTTATATCTTTATTGCAATATCAGTACAACCATGTCGCGAGGAAAGTGGGTATGGGTATTGTCTTAAAACCATTAAGTTAGATGAGATAGTTGTTCTGAACGCTGAGCTATTACTTTAAGTGGCTGATAAATATGAGCGATTTGCAAAGATGTGGTACTAAAATATCATTATTTTCTTGATTGTATTACTGACAGCTTTTATTGAAGCTACAGCTGATTGAACTAAAATGGAGGTGAGCTGATTCAACTGTTAATTTAAATAGCCTACAACTTACTACTTTAAGTAAGTTCTAGGAATAAGTTCTACGCCACGCTTCTCAAGGAAATCTGGCGATTCCTGGATTCAGAGGGATTCAGTAGTGAGCTACGTAAATCAAAAGCATTGTAACAATAGATAGACCCCAGCCCAGCCAACAATACAATATCATAAAAGAAGAAAAAATATTTTTTTATTCTTTTTTTTATTTATTTAATAGGCAGACATTTGACCGCAATCTCACCTGATGGTAAGCGACGATGCGGCCGATGATGGGACATGTGTGTCTAGAATTCGGCGATCAAAATACATTACATAATGCACCATGTGGAGACACTGAGCACACTGGTCTCTCCAGGCAGTGTCTCTTAGGTATAAATTATAACGAAGATAATCCACCAAAATAAATAAAATAAAAAATCGTGGCAGCCCGGTATCCACGACCCACGACGCTGGTTTGCAGCGGAATATAAGGTACCTAAATTGGCTTATTCTCCTCCAAGGATTCCTTTCTATTGGAAACTGAGAATTACCTCAAATGCATTTCTGTATTTGCACAACTGGTACCCACGGCTAGGACAATGAGCACGTGAAAGTTATTGAGGAAGTGGCCAGTTCCGATATGCGAATGATTCGGTTCGGTCATTAGAACCAAACTGTTGCACCCATTCATTATTCTTAAGTTCTGTTCAGAATAATACACTCATTTTTATTTTTTGCTGATAAATTGTCATTTCCAATTTCACCTACGCTGTATTTTTGTCACTTTGTGTGAGATTCGTAGCTTTTGCTCCATCTCCCAACTGAAAAAATTATACATGTTTGTAGGTGGTTTAACTATGTTAACCCTTTCCTTCTATCCTATCATTACTTTTGTTGATAAATTCTCTCTTTCTTCTTTTGCACCGCCTGTATCTTCTCTGTGTTTGACCTATGGTTGAATTGTAGAGAATGCTTTTGGTATTAAGTCCGCCTTTTGTACATTGTTTTTAATTTGTGTAGAAAAGTATAAATAAATAAATAAATAAATTTATTAAGACAGCTGGCAGCTACCTTGCTCAGC
This sequence comes from Pyrausta nigrata, assembly GCA_949316185.1. Taxonomy (NCBI): domain Eukaryota; kingdom Metazoa; phylum Arthropoda; class Insecta; order Lepidoptera; family Crambidae; genus Pyrausta; species Pyrausta nigrata. The sequence continues at coordinate 10,765,565 of OX438957.1, read as the reverse complement.
GTATAAGCATCGCTATCCAGCGCAGTAATGCTGCCAGTATCCGGGGAACCTTACCACAATGAGCCTTTTTATAATTTTTGTTTTTCAATTGTATTCAATAATTTATCTTATTTTTTATTGATAAGTTGTATACATCATATATGTTACTTTTGAATAGATTTTAAGTTAATTTAGAAAAAAATACAAAATACTCTAGTTTGTTTGGTCTTCAGTGTAAATAGACCTTTACAGATTGTTTTGATGGACCGTGTTTAGTCAACGTTTAACTATCGTTCAGATGATCTTTAAAACGTGAGTAATTAAAATTGCTTCAGACAAGACGAAGTACACAAGATTGCTATTCAAATCCTCTTACCTATCAGGCGGTCAATCTGTATTTATGCCATTTAGAATTTATTTAAGTAGGTATATCTTTCTTTAAAGGAGTAATGACTGTGGTCTGATAACAACAGTTATTTCTGTACATTCTGTACTACAGTAGACTGCCTCGTTCGTCTAGTGGTTTGGCACTCTGGCTTTTATCTACTAGGCTTACTACTAGGTCTTGGGTACGAGTTGGTTTATTGTTTTTTCTGTCTCAAAATAACTAAGCCAGGAAGTTGGTGGAGTTAATACTTCCCTGCCTGATCTCTCTCCGGTCAAGTCGGATTGTAATCAGCAGACATTTGTAAGCAAACTGCACCTGATGATAAGCAATGATGCGGCCGAAAATGGGTTATGTCTGACTAGTAACAGCCTATTTACTCTTTACTTAAAGGAAACCAGATCATAGTGTTTAGGAAACATTTCAGCCGGCAAAGAATTCCACTCTCTAGTCGCAAAAGAAATGTCTGGTGCGTATTAGTGGTATGTCAAAGACATAAGACTGGAAACCGTGCCTGTGTCTTATTATTATGACTATAGTATGAGGGTTGAAGAACAGAGAGTGCACATGTGTATTGCGCATTCAATTGTGCACTATAATAACTCATGCGTACCTATGGTTGTTCTTTGTTGGGATATGCCGCTATAGTCGAAAAATTCGGGTTATTATTTTATTCATTATGAACTACGAATCTACGAATACTCATAAACTTCAGTCTAAACTCGACAAATCAAGTTTTTAAGTATACGAATATTATTATGTAGTTACTCCGCTTGCTTTCAAATTCGCGACTTCTTTTCCTTTAACCGATCGTTTGTCGCCATTTCCTGACACAATGGATGACAATGAATTTTATGCGTTTACGTTCCGAAAGGTTAAGGAATCAAAAGACGATGCTATCATTCTTCAGTCCATGTTTTAAAAAAAACTCGTGAGTCAACGATGTAATTCGAATGTGAAACATAAGCGTTTGCGGATGACATAAAGCAGATAAAATCCGAAAGTCCAAATGTGAAACTGGGGCGAAGAGACATTGATGGATTCAGATCAGATCAGCGCAATTTATTGTTGGCTGTTTCACAAGAGGTGTGAAGTGAATCATCCGGTATTGGGGTCATGATGGATGGGTAATAAAATTAATTGTGTACTTAGATGGATAATCATACTTTATTGGTCATCATTCAGAATCGACCACCGCAGTAGAAATTGCCTGTGATGAAGAGAAGATTCATTAGGATTTGACATAGTCATAACTCACATGTGTGATAGTTATGGCTTAGACGCAAGTTTGCCAGTTTTTGAACAGCCGATCAACATAAATTGACGGAACAGCAGGTAACATAAATTGACGGTTTATTTGTCACGATTCCAATACAAAAATGACAAATAATATTATAACGGCTGTTTATAAATTATACATGCATTGGTGAATTCGACCCTTAGCCTGCAGTTCACTAACACAAGTTAAAATTTTAATCAGCCGATTTAGCATTATTTGACATATTTTGTATGGGGATTCTACTCGTATCAAATTCACCGTCAGTCGATGTTTACCGGCTGTTTAAAAGTTGGTAGTCTTAGACTTGCATGATATTCCTATCATCGGTCCTAAAATGTTAACCGATGTCTTGAATTCCTGTGGACCTATTTACCCGAATCATCCGACTGCTGGGCAAAGGCCTCCCCCAAACTTCTTCACCGTTCCCTGTCCAGTGGCAGAGTGTGCCATTCTGTTCGGTAAGCATCGAAATCGTCACACCTTCTTTTCCTTGGTCTCCTTCTTCGGCGATAGCCACTGTGTGACGATTCGAGCCCACCTTTCAGGATACATTCTGAATACGTGGCTGGCCCACTACGACTTCAACCTGGCAGTCTTTTTACCCACATTGACTATCCTAGTTTTTGAGCGGATGGTAGTGTTTCTTGTCAACTATTTAAGGCCAAGTCAACAACATACCTTCAGTTTGGAAATATCGGGAAATAAGTGAAATAAAACAAGAGAAAAGAACCTCTCCATAAACCCCAAAGCCTCAATTAGTAATTTAAATGTATATATATTTTAACTGTTGATAAACAAAGGATCCTTGCTAATTGGTTGAGTCACGCAAAATCTGCTGAAGATTTATTTGCCTTGATTGCAATAATCCTATTCACGTTACGAAGCAAAAAGGCTTAAGTGGACAACGGGTAACTTTCGAAAGACTAGTTGCTCAACACTAATCAAAGAGTAATTTGTCACATCTCATCAAAAAGTTACAATAATTTGTCACATTGCGAACACAATCTTTGTCAGAAATGACCCCGGATGTTAGTAAACTCGTGTTGCACAACTTGCATAACGGATAACAAGCACTTTCTTTCTATTATCGAAAGGACAATTGCGAATTATCTCTAATGTCACATGTCCTTTGTGTCGCGACAAATTCGAAGACTTTCGATTTCGCTCAATTGATTAATTGCCACAAACCGAAAATGGCGCGTATGCGTTTTGGCGCATGAATGGACTCCTTGCTAAGGTGGTTAAAAACCCACGTCATTTAGTCAGTAAATCTTGACTCTTTGAAGTAAGGTTGAAATTGTATTGAAGACTTTTTTGCGTGGTTCTTCACAAAGGCACAATGAGACACGTTAAGTCATCGTTGTCAATGACAATTTTAGCGAGTCCACGTTACGGCTCTGTAGAGAGTATCCCGTTTACAAAGTGATAAAAAGTGTGACGAATTTTATAAGGTGTTGGGTAACAGCCTCTTTTTGTGTAACTTTTGCTTTTTAAGGGTCCACATGTAGATGTAACTGTCAGTATCGGTTACAATAAGATCTGGTTTATAAATGTATATAGTTTACATTCTTAAGCAAGTCTTTCCGATACCTCGTTTTTTTAGTTCTTTTTTACATGTTTTGCACAATAATCTAGCATTGTCGTCTATTGCCTTTATGTCATCATTCGAACACGTAATCACTACAATACAAAATAACATTTACATGTTGTCACCTAAGATAAAACCCGCCCCATGCAAGATCCTTACAAAAACATTGACAGCATTATGTTAACCATATTCACCCATTGAAATCATTGCGTTGACATCGTCTTATATCTTTGATTGTGTCACCGATTATCATAACTGGTATACTATTGAATAGCGAATATAGTGACATGGAGGACATTGATGAGTTCTACTTAGAGGTTTGTACATCATGCAGAAGTGGGTTAATATACATGTAATGGTTTATTGTCGATTGATTTATCGATTTAATAAAGAACCTATTTTATCAACAACATTCCAATTGGAATATACTGTTTTAAACTTTTATGATCATTATCATTAGAATAGTTATTTACGGGATTGCTACCATGTACCTTTTTATTTTTGAGTTTCCGATATTTACTATGTTATTGGTATGTTTGCTTATAACATCCCACCTCAGATCTTTAGTTATTCCGTGATCATTGCGCTTGCAACAGCGCCGAAATATCGGAAACTCGAAAATAAAAAGGTACATGGTAGCAATCCCGTAAATAACTTTTGTAATTCCAATTGGAAGTTCGGAGCTTCGAAATAACGTACGTTAGTCAGATAGATATCAATATGTTAGTAAAATAGGAAGCTGAATTCAATTTAATTCTTGTCTTGATTCCTGCTGAATCTAAATTTCCTGATTTTGAGTCGAACTTTATCGTAGAAAAATTTAACATTTATGGTAAGGAATGAAAGAATTAAGGTTGCTGAGACAGTACATACTTTCTTGCAACCTTGAACTTCATCTTATCCACTCTTTGTGTTCTACACTCGAGGTATTTTGCACATTTTGATTAAAATATGTATCCAGGTGAATTATTTCGCAGATGTACTTAATAGCCACGTTGTAACCAGCAGGTGACGTTGAGAGCTCTCCAATTTGAAAAGGGTGTAAGCGGTATGTCTCATAAAGGACACATGCCCTTTTCAAAATAACCGTTTTGTTCTAAAATGGTCACAAAGACGCGTGCGTGTGCGCACACTTTTATCGCACCTTGATCGCTAACACCATATGGGCTCAGTAAAGGGCACAGTTTTTTGAAGTTTCTTTTAACTGGAGATTTGAACACATTTTGTTTATAGGTACTTACTTGCTTTTATGGGTAATTTTAATTGATGTCTGGCCTTTGTCTTGCGACATAAAAACATACAATTACGTAGTTATTAAAATGCCTTTGAGTTATACCACAGTTCTTGTAATCAGTCAATAATTGTCAATAGGCTTGCTATCTTGCTAAATAATCTTCACAAGAAATTCAAAGTTATATATTATTTTACATGATCGCTTGGTAAAGTGAATAACCTGACCTTGAAGAAGGCAATGCCGTGTTTGAAACACATAAAATTAAAAATTTAACGGCGATTATGTATAGAAATGTTTACTATAAAAACCAGCTAACACCAAGTCCATTCTAGACCGGTTCCACATTAACGTAGACGATGTTTGGCGCAAAAATGTAAAGACGGTATCGTCTTAGAACTATCCACATAGAATATGCCGGCCGTACGGCCGGCATATTCTATGTGGATTAGATACAGTAGGATCGTTCGTGCTAAATACACGTGTTGACAGAGAAGTCCGTACACATCATAATTGTATAATTTAAGATTTTTTTTTGCAAGTTTTTACTAAAGTAAATAAGTTACATAAAAATTAATCTACCGTCTTCAGGTGGGATTCTAATCCACGACCCTTTGCTACCCGGGCCAATGCTCTCGCAACTGAGCTACCGGGGGCACCAGCTGGCATTTGATTTCAAAAATACTTTGGAGAGCTTACGTATCCGACGGAAATATTTGCAAAAATATATCTTGCCGCAAGCATCAGTAATAAATTAACCATCAACACATAATTAAATAATACATTGGTTGAAGAAACACACCAACTACCTAGCTCAAAACTAAGCGTGCGCTTGTGCTGTGCTAGGCGACTGGGATAACGGATAGACATACTTATGTAAATACCTTTATAAACATCCATAGTGCAAATGCTCGTGATATCATAAAAACATTTGGCCCTGCTGCTGGTTTTGTAGTCCGGAGCGCGAAGCACTACACCAAGACGGTCGTCAGAATTCATTTTGTGCTGTAACTCTATTGTGGGATCAGGTTCTACGCGACCACAGCGGCAAGGTTACCAGGCAGCGCCTGCGCTACTATGAGTTTTTTCAGCCGCCATCTGTCCCTTGTCATTACTGTGTGAAATAAACACCGGGAATGTGTTAGAAAAATTACAACCTTATTTGCAACGTAATATCCAAGAGCTTTTCGAATGAGATAACAAATATATTGAAAACAGGTTTTTAATGGGACTTGGTGATAAATATATTGAATTATTGAAGTTAAATAGTTCTCTATGACATGGTGCAGCATAAAAAGTGTGATTGATGTGTTTAATAGAATTGAATGTACCTATTTTGTCTTATGCATGAGCCGCCATACAATTTGTGATAAGCTACATTAATTTGCATTGCATTTGCTATACTTACTATTTACTATCAGCCCTACTTTATACATGACTTTGACGACCGTCTTGCTGTAGTGGTTCGCGCTTCGGACTATAAAACTAGAGGTTGCGGGTTCGAATCTCACAAGGAGCGAATGTTTGTGATGAGCACGAGCATTTGCACCTAAGTCATAGATGTATATAAACGTATATAAGTATGTCTATCCGTTAACCTAGTCGCCATAGCACAAGCTCACGCTTAGTTTAGGGTTAGGTAATTGGTGTGTTTGTTGAAACAATTTATTATTTATTTATTTATGCAAGATTGCGTTTTATCTCCCCTATGATTTGCAATCGTCAAACAAGGCACCATAACCAAGTATTTTTACGACGTCAAACAAAGCACCAGCTTAGTTTACTATCTCGTTATTAGTTTCACAACAAGTGGCGCAAGCGCAGCCGAGACGAATCTCATTGTTTGACAAGTGACAAAACTAAGACCCTTCAAGAATGCGCAAAGCATAGAAGCTGCGCCATCTTTTTCGGTATTGCACATTATTACAGTGCAGCCGTGGTCAATTTAAAGTTGGGATTACAATTCGTTTTTATTTCTGACGGCTGCTTACCTTACATTCACTCACAAACCTTCGATTTTTTAAACCATCTCGTAGGTACTAATCATAATCGCAATGAAGATCATCCAGTCTTCCACCAGCAGGCCTACCGTCTAATTTGAAAGCTATTACGATTGCCATTTTAAAGGAATGATATAAATTGTCATTTTTCCTTTACCTTTAAAAGCTTCATTTTTTTCCTGAATAGGCAACCATTGCCCAATGGTAGAGTCAAGCGGAGGTCAGGAGGTAACTAAATATTCCATGGTTATTATTCATGTAGCTGTCGTGTGTAATTAAAAAGTGTTGCGAAACTTCCGGACTTTTAATCAAAATGGTTCAACTATGTACCATTTTTCGAGTAGGTTTATATGTCATTATATGTGTCTATAAATTTTTACCCGGTTGTCTTTAAATTGTATCTACGCTTTCTTCTTTGGCTCTCTAATATCGTATTCCCCATTCACTTATTTAGCAATGTATGGAATTTACGCACCTTTGAAACAATGCTAGAAAGCGAAGACAAATGACAATATGTTACGCTGAATGTTGGAAAACGGTGATGTATCTTTGAAGCATGGTCGTAGGTTATGTTAGTGCCCTTTTTGAGAGTTTGAAGTGCAGTCGTCTTGAATAATAACAATTTAACAAAATACCCGACTTCAAAATGTATTATAAAATACCCTTTTTTACCTTACCCTTCGCCCCCTATTTTCATATGCGGACACCATTTAAAAAAATTACGTAGCCTTTGTCACTACCCCAATTTTAACAAATTCAACGACACCTTACATGTCACAATCCGTCCAGCCGTTTAGGCTATAAGGCGTGCCAAACAATTATACATACATACTCTCTAAAAACATAACCCTCCATCCGCAATCGGGTAAAAAGCCTCACACACTAATATCATTTGAAATGACTAATCACTAATCAATCATCATCGTCTAATTTAAGACCTAGCTACCTTAGTAATTTAAGTCATGACAATTTTTTTTCCATCTTTCCCTGCTTTCCGCCCTTCTGTGGTAGAATTTTTAGTGATGAAAATAACGAGACAATATTTCTAGGTTTATTTAAGTAGGAGTCTGGTTGTGCTTATAAGGATACAACCAAACTTAATAAGCAGCCATGATTCATTGGAAGTTTGACAGGGCTCAATCGGTCTGTAACATTGCCTTCCGAAGTACGGAATCTTGTTTCTTATCCGACGATCAGATCGATGCAAACCTGTTGTGTCCTAACCAAATTATCAACCACCAAATATCAATATGATTTTTGACTTGGGGATTTCAGGTAGATGCCTTCCTTCCACCAGTCATCAATAGCTGTATGCACACACGGCTGCACGTCAAACTATACATGTTGTTCTTGAGGCCGCCTCTATTCCCTACGTAATAAAAGCTGTTCAAAATTCGTAGTTAAAATGTATAACCCGTCGTGCTGCCAACTGTACCCTCCTACTAAGTAAAGCCTCGCAAGTTGAACAAAACAGTATTAGTGTATGTATGTGCGTGCCGCTTACACGTTTTCTATGTAACAAGCTTAGGTTATGTTATGTCAGTGACTTCCACCAATGGATTAATCCCATGACGATTTGTAATTGCAATTTTATGGGAATGATGTAATGCGATTTTACTATCACGTCGTCTCTTTAAAAACTTTTTGATGAATGCACTATCATCTGCCTGCGCCATTTCCTAACATCGTGCGCTCTCCTTGTCGGTTTTCTCTACTCAGAGTGGTAATTACTTAAAAACTTCCAAACAAATTGCTTAAGTTATAAAAATAATTATAAGTTATACTGATTTCATATTAAATACTGGCCGGCCCCAGTGTGGAATACACAATTTTTTGCAAAATCCGTCAAAATTGACTAAATCAGATTTCTTCCATTGAATTTAATTGCTCTATTACTTGATTAAGATATTGAATGAAATAATATTTAAGTATTCCTCAAACGGAAAGCCTGTTTTTTTACTCTATCAGTTTAACGACAAATATTTGTAAAAATATTTCCATCGGATACATGCATAACGCCGGCTCACTGGCGTAGCAAGCACTTACAAATATTCGTCGACTGACTAACGTCCTCTGTAGCTCAGTGTTAAGAGCATTCGCCCGGATAGCGAAGAGTCGTGGGTTCGAGACCCACCAGATGACACAGTCGATCAATTTTTGTAAGCGAAATTTAATTTGGTTTTGAGCGGTTTCTAGGCTTATATCCTATTGTATCCGCCTTGAGGATCATCATAGGACCGCAAGCGTCCCGATAAAACAATAGATTTTCTTTTGAGTCTGGAAACATGATACCAAAGGAAGGATTTATGCCGTCGACATGTCTAGGGATGTACCAAAAGTAAGTATAGTGTTTTAAAGACTCATTTATGTGTGTGCATACTTGAATAATTCTGTCCTGGGCCTGTAGCCAAATGACAATCGTTCTGGAGCGAACTTCGCTATCGCCAATGAAATGTCAAAATATGTATGAAAAAGTCACGTAATGTTTCGATGGCTTATGTCTGTCAGTTTCATACATTTTGTTAGCGATGACGAAATTCGCTTGAAAATAAATAGCCACTTGGCTACGGGCCCTGTGATTCTTGCCCTTTAATATCATAAGGTCTGTAATCTGTAAGATATTTACTAAATAAAATTGCACCCTTGCGTGTGCTTTTGTGATTAATCTTTTGCCTTCCTAAACCAATTATCGAATTCGTATCAAAGTAAGCGAGTGTTTTATGCAACATTTTTTTCGTGCACCTACTATTGTTATTGAACGTCAGATACGATATCCTGACGTCAACGACCGCACTTCCCGGAACCTAGGTGGGCATATGAAAGTCTGAGATATGGCGATAAATGTCTGATAACATCTAACACAAATGAACCGTGCTGGTGAGTTGGCCCACAATGTATGAAAAAGCAGTTGGCACATGTTGTTGGAGCTCTGGTGCTTCTGGCCCCAATTATGCTAAACTGTAGTAACAAAATCTCGCTTAGGGATAGAATCCGAAACGAGATCATCCGCCAAAAGACCTGAGGAAGGTGGCCGGTGGTGGCTGGATGCGAGAAGCGGAGGACCGTGAAAGTTGGCGCCGTCTTGGAGAGGCCTATGTCAAAATGGTTTAAATATGACATTAGGCATGGGCCCAACTACAAGAGCGACTGCCATTGAGCGACCATCGCTGTCTTAACAGAATAGTAAAGGGGTCTTGAATGTAAGTTATTAACATCTCAATTGTTTCTAATGACATCAAAGTATGTATCATATGAGCTATCCTTACCTTAAGATTCTCAAATGATTACTTTTGGCAAATGAAAGGGTCAAGTTTGCCTAATTTCATATAGGAAACTATAGAGAAAATGTTTATATGTTTTGGTATAGAAATAGCATTTTATTTTGTACTTTAACAGTGTCTCGAAAAAATTGTGAGTTCACTGACTCTTTAGCCAGTATATCATAACATTAAGTGATATACTGCACAAAAATTGTCTGAACAAATTTCTATAATAATCGCTTGAATTGGCTTAAAGGTGGAACCAAGATGAACAATTTTTTCTGAGAAATTGGGCATTGGGACGGTCAGTAGCTAATTAGAACAATCGTGTGAATCATATGACCTCAATACAGGCTTTGTCGATTGTTAAATCATTAGTGTGAGTGGAACCATCTTCATGATATAGTATGGATTCATCGTTTTCAACGAAAGGCAACGAATTATCTGGGTGACGTATTCGCATATCATCTTCTAATGGTGACCTTGACAGAATCAACTAAATAACTGAAGATGCATTTGAGTTGCAAAATAAACCTTTATTTAAAACCCTGAAAGGATGATGGGCAGAATAGTACCCGGCTCCAATAGTTATGATTGTACTGTCGTTTACAAGGTTTTACCGAGACGAACAACATTTACTATGGCCACCAGTCTCAGATCTGGTTGTGTTTGGAGATAAACATAAATCAATATTACTACTTATCTATGTACGAAAATGAGTACAGATGTAACATTTTCGGCATTTCTTTTCATGCTTTTATTTTCAAAACAGTTTTACGACCGCCAATGCTAAGTTCCACTCTTTTCAACTCATCTCAACCTAAGGGCGGCGGTGCAGAGGGGCGCGGGGTGCCCGGACGGATGCTCCTTGTCGTTTGCGTGCGCCAGCGCAACGCCAACCAGTCGCTCGTTCGTTATTCGCTCGTGACGACGTTTTACTGCTCCAGCATCATTCCTTAATTCTGTTATTGTTGATAACGATATATAATGTAACTATTCCTTCTGTATGTATATATAAATAAATGATTTTTATTTTTTGCACTAATCTAGTTTTATTAATTCTTTCAGTAAGGATGAGGGAGTTAGGGAGAGAGGGTTGCTAAAAAAGTAAAAGTTATTTGTTATCGTCTAATCCGTTCCGTTTTATTCTTCTTCTAGTTTAGCAGTTTGTGGTGTATTTTTTCCATTTAAAATACTAAGTGGCATTACTGCTTTCAAAACCGGAATTAGATCAGGCGTCAAGGCAGACATTTTTCTACATCTGAACGTCTTTTCAAATATATATTATTTGTGACTATTGGAGAGGGTACCACGATCCATACATTTTTGCCAATTGTCCTTTCGTAAAAACTTGCAAAATAATTGCTTAAATTTTAAAAATAATTATACCCTGAAATTTATAAACAGGTATGCCACGATGAAAAATACTACTAAGGAGACAAAAACATTATGTGAGCGATACAAGAAGTTAGATAATGGAGTAATTACATAGCACGCTTTAACAAGGTAGTACTTGTTAAAAGCCAGTATTTTACATCTGGTTAAGTAACTAGAAGTCATTCTACAGAAAATTGTGCTAATGGATACCTAGAAACGGGACTTGAAGGAAGAGAAACCTAAACACTATATTTATTTAGGAGCACACTTATACCTAGGTACCTCTGTGCTAAATGTGGTCACTTGCAGAAGCTACCGGCGTGGTAATGGTCGTAGTGGCGCAGATGTCTGTGTTCATTTGGTTTGCACCGATGTTGTAAGCCTCAAACACAAATAAGAGCTCTTTTGCTCACCATGTTTAATAAAAGGTTCTGTTTACTTTTCCAATATAGAAAGTACTACTCCAGCAAGTACGTCATCAACAGACAGTTAACCATGCTACGGAAAACCGCTAGAAAAATCAGTCTTTTACATTATTTTCCATAAATTTCTATTTAACATCGAGTGTACCTATGTCATAGAATTGAATAGCAATAAAAATAATTGTACCGAAATAAATTTCTTGCTTAGGTATTGATTTTTATCAAAGGTAGTATGTTAATATCATCTGGCTCGGAAGACAATGTAAAATAAAAAGCCAATATGCCATTTTAAACTTTGGCTCTAAACTCCACGACAGCGAAATTAAAACCTCTCTCGTTTGAGTTTCGTTTAAGTTATCATCACTTTGGCTATAAGACGGAAATCGTTAGGATTCAGGAACTAGCAAACTATCTCCACCACCAACGAAGTCAAACAGCCTTCTAAGAACAATAACTACAGCCAGGCCTGTGTATCTCCCCGCGTAGGTAGCAAAAACGTACCTACGCGCGGCGACCCTTACTTAGGGCACAGAATACTAGTACTTCGTACAGAAGTATGACTTAGCAATTGTATTCAAAGAAATGTCTACTCAATGTCGTCAACAATATGGCGTAATTTAGTTCGCCTCAGAGTCAAGCACATTTTCGTGTAGACACCTACAAAAATCCATTGCAAGATAATTTCATACTTATTGCACTGGAATATGATTCATAATACACTAAACCTATTCAGTGACGTAATATCACGCGACGCGATAGGGTTGACTGCTACGAGAAGCTTCTAACGCCATCTAGCGCCTCTTTCTAGTACTTTATTCATTCTCGTCCAGCCAGCAACGTAGCCGCGCGGCCGCCGGTGAATAAAACGCGGGAGCGTAGCTCTGGCCGGTAGCGACACGCAACTTGTTTTAGCACCTACGTAGGTGCGCCGCGCGTAGGTACGTTTTTGCTACCTCCGCGGGGTGATACACAGGCCTGCTTAGGGGCTAAAACAAGTTTTGTGTCGCTACCGGCCAGCGACACGCTCGCGCGTTTTATTCACCGGCGGCCGCGCGGCTACGTTGCTGGCTGGACGAGAATGAATAAAGTACTAAAAAGAGGCGCTAGATGGCGTTAGAAGTTTCTCGTAGCAGTCAACCCTATCGCGTCGCGTGATATTGCGTCACTGAATAGGTTTAGTGTATTATGAATCATATTCCAGTGCAATAAGTATGAAATTATCTTGCAATGGATTTTTGTAGGTGTCTACACGAAAATGTGCTTGACTCTGAGGCGAACTAAATTACGCCATATTGTTGACGACATTGAGTAGACATTTCTTTGAATACAATTGCTAAGTAATACTTCTGTACGAAGTACTAGTACTTATTCTGTGCTACAGCATTAAGTGTTGATATTTCTCGAAATTGCTTAAAATTGTCACCATTACCAATTTTCCAGTAGGCAGCGTTTACCGTCCCGCATGATGTAACGGGTTTGGTTCCTCACGCGGTGGGAACTTGGGAAGTCATTGTTTTCTGAAGATATAAATAAATAAGCATTAATAGAAAAGAATATAATAGATTCTAACTACAAACCAGTACCTGTTTAATATACATAAGCACCAATATGGTGTACTACTCCCTACCCGAGCCTAAAAACACAGTCGAATTATTTATAGTACAAATGTCAAAGATTTTAAATATTAAATGTATGTCTCATTTTTTCGTCAACAACTGCAAAGTCGCAATTTAATAGAAATATAAAAACTTCATTTAGATATTATAATGATGACCTTTTGTAATTTTGAATAGTACTGAAGTAAATAGAAGCCAAAAACCTATCTACTCGTTATTTTAAAAATAGGGTGAGTTATATATAATCCCTGCCCGTCTATTGTGTTCTGATTTTCATCTCAGTTGTTGGGTACTATGATTATAATCTTGTTTGAAGGTCAATATATTAACACGATGCGATGCTACCCGTAACTCAAAAGGCAGCTTGATTGAAATAATAATAATAAAAAGGTAGTTAAAATGAGAGTAAAACTCGGTAAATATTACACAACTTTGTTTTCTCGTAACAAAAATCAGCATATTTTCCTCATGAAGTTCCGGCCCGAAGATCACATAACACTATGATGTAACACAAACCTTTATTTCTAACACTTTAAACCCTTAAATGCCATCCGTAACTAATCGGTAAGTAATTGACCTGAAGTCGGCCGCAAATCGCAAATGAGGATGGTGTTCACAGACACCTCTACCACGATTTCTTACTTCAAAACTGTTTCGTTAGTGTTTTGATTTTTATACAAGATTAGAATGTAAAACGACACGGCGTAATTTATGTTCACTGTTCGTGGTAGCGGTAGTTCTTGTGTTAATTATAGACAGGAGCATTATAAGGCTTGCTTCGTGATTAATGGCTTTAGGGTTAGGTACCCAATAGTGTGACATCAATTAGATGATTGGATTCACTATCGAGCGCTGGCTAGATTGCAAAACGAATACTTTGTATAGTCGTAGATATATAGATGTATTTTATCATGCACTTTGTACAATAAAGAGTACAGTACACCCACAGTCGCATCGTAAATTTATTTATTTATCTTTATTAGATATACAAACAGCTGTTAATTTTACATCTAGTTTACAGATAATGTTTAGTGCTGAAGCCTAACAAGTTTCTATAAGTGGTTTATTCATAATGTTGACGAGATACAAACACGAATAGACAAGGGTCACAATAATCATACCTATAAACTTATGCCAATAGTACTATACTTAGATAAATTACACTAGGATATAATACGCCCTACGACATAAAAAAAACAATTGAAACACTTAAAACAGTTTTAAGACAGACAGTTTGGCACACACATACCAGAGATGGGGAAAAAGATTTGGAGATGGGTCATATACAATAATTACAACATTTTCGCGGACCTAGAAGCATTTGTTTTAATCATGTAAGAACAAAAATAAATCATTTAGGTCATAGTAACTATGACACAGTAAATATTTATAAAATTTTCAGTTGAACAATTTAGGCGGTCTTATGGATTAAAAGAAAATGTATAACACCTTTGGGTAGAGGACAGTATAAAAAAGAAGTAGGGACGGCGCGGTGAAGTATGTAAAAAAATAAAAGTGTATATATTTTTTTTTTGGGAATTGAGATAGTAAGTGAAATCGTCAATTTGCATTCAAATATGATATTTAATTTTGATTCAACAGATTACAGTTCACCTATGTCTGTGCTTTGGGGTTCCGTACCTCAAAAGGATTTTAACAGTAACACGGACTCGTCTCAAGTCGTGGAGAATCGGCGTTAATAATTGCAACACAGTCATTGACTACCGTAGTTGTTATCGCACATATCATAATATGTAATCTTGTTATAGTTCCAAATAAATATATTTCATTTCATAAATACATACATGTTTTTAAATACCCTTATAGGACCACTCTGTTGTCCGCCTGTCAAGACCCCATTTTTCAGGAACGCGTGGAGGTATCAAATTTAAATGTACATCATATATTTGTTTCTTACATATTTGTTTTAATAAGTGTACATTATATACTTATATTATTTGTAGCTGCGGTCCTTTGAAGCTGTGAAAAATTAAAGCTTCTAAGTTAATGCAATTCAAAGATAAGGCCAATTTTGACGTATTTTCTAACATTTCGCTAGGGAATCAATACCTATAGTGTACTTCCTATAAACCTTGAATCATGAAAGGCAATAAGGAAGGTCTTACAGCAACAAGTAAAGGAAAAAGTCCGAAGACTGCAAATTTGTGGTCCATGGAAGAAAAAAATCTTTGGTTTGTACTGAACCTCAGTGCGCGAGTCCGACTCGAACTTTGCCTAATTGTCAGTTTTTTACCCTTTAAAAAATCTACGTAAGTCATATACTTTTATTTATAAAGCGAAAAAGTATTCATTATTCTCCTACAGTAATCGTGATAATTGCCACAGAGTAAAATGAGTATTTGCATAACTACACGTAACCTTGACCTCGGGTGCGTGCGCGCAGTGCATAGGCGTAAAGCAAGCTTGATAAGTAATTTTGATATTTATTTACTCAAACGTATGGCTCATTATAATTTAAATGTATGCACTCGTGCGCACTTATCCGAAACGAACCGTGAATAAGAGCTTTAAACCTATTATAATTTCCCAAAAAAGCTCTTGTTATAAAAAGCTTTATAATTGTTTATAAGGTGGACTCACAGTGTACGCTGTATGCTCAGCTCTCCCTAATTCTGCAGCCTCTCAAAGAAGGATATCTAATATAACTTATAAACTAATTTTTCGATCTCAATTGTTTCAAATAAGTTGATTTAGGCACGTGTTATGGAAAGACCATACGATTATATGACGCGAAGTGTGCACAATTTGGAAACTGGCCCAAGAGGGCCATATGGAAATCAGTCGTTAACAAGAATCAGCCTGAATAGCTTATATAGCTTATAGCTACAGCCCGAATTGATCCGCAGACGACACAGGCTGTCCATGTAAAACATGATTAGAAGAGCCGACCCAAACTAAAATGGAATAAGTCAAGATTGAAGATGAAAAAAAAACTATTTAAAAACACTGTTCCAATTTCAGTTACTAGCATTTATTTAACACATTGAGCGCCATGGTGGTCACCGGTGACCGCCAAACAATATAATTCTATTGTGTCTAGTTATGTGGCAGTCAAAGGCTTAAAAGGTACACAAAACAATCTATGTCATAATAAAACCATGCTACAAACTATTAACCAGACGCAGGACTATAATTCTTCACATGTGTTAAGAATGGATTATTATTAAAGGTAGTCTTATTAAAGAATTAAACAAGGAAACTTGTAATCATTACATGAGCCAAAAGGAAAATACAAAATATTAATTAATAAAACATTAAAATTAGAATAACTGTGGCAATTCAATTTAAAACCAATTCGGAATAAAAACTAATCAAATAAAAACAAAAAATGTAATAAAATAAAAATACAATACAATAAATTAAAACAAAAATCAATCAATATAAAATCAAGAACATTATAAATTACACTATATCAAGTAAATGTCCCTTAAATCTATGTATGCTGAGATCCAGGGATCTGTGATCTTTTACCACTTCATTAAATGTTCGGCATTGTTCTTATAATGTACCACGAAACATTTTTGTGCTTGCTCTATTATCCAACTTACCTAAAATGGTTCTACCAGGTTCAAATACTTCACTGAATGATTGATAGTTATCGTTTGCCGACGCATCACTCGTTGGACCGAGTCACTTTATATAATTAACGTCTTTCCCATACTTCACAGTACCGTTGCTACTATTGTTCCCGAAAATGTGATCCTAATTAGATAAGTGCCCTAAATAACTTCTCGCCTTGTAGGTGTTCCTCTGACATATTATCTGTGCGTGTAATCCTTAAACTTTAAGCTTGTTTGGTTTGACAAATCCTCGAACTGTAATGACTTGGAAGATTTGGAGTTTGAAAATGAAGTAACGTAACCAGATCCTAAATGATTTTCAGTTTGAACCAGAAAAACTGCCAATCCAATTTACTTTTTGGAATGCTTTTAAAGTAAAATTGGATTTTATTATCATCCTTAAATTGTTATATGTCTAACAATGTATGATTATTATCAGCATCAAAAGCATTAATATTTGGAGATAAAAAACTAGCGGTTTTCAGTGACTTCGCCCGAGTTGGGTTTTTTAAACTCTGTATTATTTGTTCTCGATTAAATTGTTATCATTGTTATGTACAGTTTATTTTAATTATTTAGTGTGAATATATTCATAAGTTTCAGCTCTTTCTCATTGACAGAATATAATACACACATAACAGTCACTGCCTTACTTTCAAGTGAATTCTATTGACTAAGTATTCAATTGAATTCACTTGACTATTGACTTGAAACTATGTATTTCACTTTCTTCTCGACTATTTGTTATAGATTAAATTTACAGCGACCAATCTATTTACTTCATTAGTCATTCAGACAGTCGCTATCAATTTTGTAGTGGCGCACTATTTCTTCATTTGGATCGGTCATTTAACGAACTCAAACTAATTCATTATCAGTTTAAGCCGGTTCAGATTTAATACATGTGGAAATGGATACAATGTTTATCGTCGAATACATTTTCTTGATAAATAGCTTCAATAGAACTAGTTTCAATAATACAAGATTCCCATGGTCATGAGAAGCCTGGAGGGTCAGCGATCTCCAGGTAACTTAATTACACTTGTTTTGCTGACTCTACCACATATAACTGGTATGGTTTGCATATTACCATGTTATTACTGGTGATTTGTCTAGTTCCAGGGATACGTGCTGTTCGTTTTCAATGTTGCTAGCATTGACTGGATCCGGCTCGAAGGACCAGAAGCATTTTACGATCATCTCTATCATTATTGTTTATTGACTGGTCTGTGTTATTCATGGTGTTGTGTCGTAGCCGTAGGTATGACCAATAAAAAATTCCTAAGACTTACCTTGTTATATTAGGTTCTTTCGACTTTATTTCCTTTTATTTCTTATACATTAGCTAACTGAAGACAAAATACAATTTTATGAAGGTGACCGACCTTGTAATCTTCTATAGCATCAAATAATTATTTAACTTACCACACCTCAATCTTCTATCCGGCATACTTTCATATATTCGCACACAATCAATCACGCCATGCTTCGTTGACCTGTCAAAACTATAATAACTGAAGACGCATTACTAAAACAAATAGTTCTATCAGGACTAGCAATCAGAAAACCTAGTTATTAGTTGCTAATAATATTTTAATTAAAAACTATCTGCTCCATTGGAATGCATCCAGCTTTGCAATGGCCGGAGCTGGAATATGCAAATACGGCGAAACCGGTTTTCAGATATGCATCACTACTTTCGATCATTTTAATAGTAATTGTATGGTTCGCTTACTATCAGTTTCGTTTCTGGTATATCTGCATAGGTATATAAGTAGGTACTATATCTTAAGATATGTATTCGATACTAAACGAATAATGACTGCTGCAGCTGCATTTATATAAAATCCCTATGGTGGAAAAAAACAGTTTCTAGATTTAGAGATTAAAGTTGCCATATTGATGATTTTCTAGTTACGTTTAAGTTATTGATCGTGCAAAGTATACGTGGATGGTTTTGTGGCCTCATGTACCTGTTTATTTTGTATATTCGTGCTTCTATTTTCGTTGTTTTGCCTGAGTACCATAGTTCATGTCCACAATATCAAAACAAAACAGCATTAATCAAGTCTGTGGTTTTAACCTCTTTTGAATCCTAAAGACAATTTGTGGTTATTTGTAAATTGTTCTTTATTTGGTCTCAGTTCGACATCATGCGGCTGTTAGCTTTGTTTCACACTGTTCTTGTTTTAACATTGTATTTATAGTATCACTTTAAGTATTCACGGAATCCGCCTGACTTAATTTGTGGGAACAATGTAAACGGAGATATCTAGATGAAATTCTCTGATATAGGAATTAGGAATGCTCCATTATCTCCATTTAACCGAGTTGTTATTAAATCTGTGTTCGCTTCAGTTTCATTTAGGTTAAATAAAGTTAATTTATAATCAAATGCTCCATTCTAGTCACAAACGTTTATCGTTATACACGCCTCGACAAGATCAATCCAAGTTCTCATGTTACGTTGCAAATTGTGTAGTCTATTTCTGCATAAGTAAATGGTTATTTCGTCTATGAAATCCATAGCCAGCCAGATCAATTACGCTATCAGATTGTTATCAATAACAAGAGTCAATGTTGTCGACGTGTATATATCGCCCGTTCGATTAAGCTCGAAGTGCGTAATGTTGATTGCATGAATGTCATTTTCTTGAGAGCCTTGCCCAGGTGACTTGCCCATGTATGTATGTTGTTGCAACTTAGTACGCCAGCCAACTTGAATATATTGTCGCGATCCTGTGGTACTGGTTAGCGTAGTCGCGTTTTAATTCAGTTGGGTAAAAGATTGAAGTCCACTCGGTAGATGCGTCGCCTGGTTGCGCGCCGACGCCGTAGCGCCTCAGTTTGCTCGCGGAGTCCGCTGAGCTCACTCGTGTGTCACGCGCTGTGCTAAAAACTCACTTCCCGATACGAATTTGGAACGTTTTGGACCGGTAATGTCGGTTTAACTGTCGCTTTTAAACAGCGGACTTCTCGCGACCGCCTAAATTTCGCGTTGCGAATCGAACGTGCGATTGCTTCACTCTGTTACGTGCTTTAACAGATAACTGTGAAGGAACGTGTGTAGGCTTTCAGTGTTGTGGAATAAGCATATTTAGTGCTTCATCTGTGCAGTGCAATTGGAGCATGTGTTTAGTGGAAAGTGCTAATTTTGCCGTTTGGTTCAACTAGTAGGTGATACGTTTCACTGAACCCGAGACAAAAGTGGTTTTGTGATCGAGTTCATGTGACTACCGGAGTATTGATACGCATTGCTTTCCCCCTGCCCAGTTTGATTTATGGTAAGCCATTCAGCTCACTCGCTTGCACATCCTAGGCTATAACCACGTTTATCATAATGGACGTGAATGTGCCGGTAAATCTTATTAGAATCTTCACTGCATACAGTAAATGCCATAACTAACATAGATTATGTTATATGTATTTTAAATGTTTAATTTGTTATCTTACGAGTATTAACATAGCAACACTAGGTCAAGGAAGAGGCCGTTACAAAATATCGCATACCTAAATCAACCTGTCGCAAAGCAATTAAACGCCTTTATTTAACTCCTCATTTCAAGGACTGCTCTGTGTTGCTCTTTTAACAGTTTCAACGAAGTTCTTTATCGATGAATCACTTGACCTTCGTTTAAAAACTTGAATCAAAGTCGGAAGGTTGCGCGGTAATTCAGAAAATAAACAAAATGGCATCTTGATGAATTAAGAAAGACAGTCTAGAGAAGAAAGTGACATTAATAACTTTATAGCAAAACGGTCACGCACATCCATCAGAGTGATTGTAAAAGCTTACGGAGATTCGAAATTAATTAATACAGACAGAATGATTCGACAGTTTAGACAGTCAGTGGGTCAGTACATATTAATTGCTAACTGGGACCCTGATTGTGCGAAACAAACTAGTGCTCGAGAATTCCGTTCACTTTTACATCTGCAAAATATTGTTGCAAAACTTTTGCTTTTGACGACTTCTTCCGCTCGTTAAGACAAGTTTGAACTTCTTTTTTTTTAAGACTAGTTTCATCTTCGTTTTGAATTTGGTAATCTTACGAACAAGGCCAATACATTCCTAGCGGGAAAAAGAATTAGATAACGGGGTATGTTCGCGAGGTATATGATCGTGTGTACTCGTTACGCTTGGGAAATTTGTATTTGCATGGCTTCGAAGTATTGTTTTGTGTCAAGTGTCTGTTCCTGTTGACACTTGGTTTGTTGGTGAGGTGCCCTAGAGAGTTTGACCCAGGCATGGATTGAATTCTGGGCTTCAAGAGTCACACCGGCAGCCTCGCCAGCTGACCTCGCCGTCACGAGCACCGCAAATATTGTGAATCGTGAGTTCCGATTGTGGGTATAATGATGAATTTGCACTGTTTAGTTTCTAGTGAAACTTCTGAGAAAATTGTTTTGCTATAAATGAAATAGCATTCGTTGTCAAGGTCCATTCCTGTGTCGTGCTCGTGATCGTGAATGCTGATTAAAATTCGAAGATTGTTGAATGAACTTGAAACCAGTTCATTAGTTTATTGGTCATTAGCATCGTCTCTTGCGTAGATTTACGTTTCCGATCCAAAGCTTCGACTTAAACTTTAGACGCATCGGTATAGATATCTTTATAGTTACGTACAGTTACTGTCATAGTTTCAATTGTACCTCGTAAAGTTTCAATATCCTTATCGTAGAACCAATTTATTGTTTCCAGCTCGCCCTTAACCGCCGAGGATAAATCACCGATAGTAGGGTGATCGCGATCGGCGCCCGCGCACGTTACGCGGCCTAAGGCTGCGGTCACGAACGCCTTTGACTCCGCACCGACTCATCGAAGAAAAATTATCAGCTGCCCTTGATATTGAAGCGTCTTTGCTGTCGTAATTCCCTTTTGTATCTTCCCCCTTATTGGGTGTAGATTTATCGACGCCGTCCGTTTTTACTTTACTATCCTTTTCTGTATTGCCTGTCTATCTTTAGTACAGTATCTTATTAGGGTTGAATGTTTTTTATTGCATGGTGGTGATGTCGTGTAGGTACGTAGGTTCTTTGTAAGTGTTCTTAAGTGTGAGTGTTCGACTCTACTGGTTTGTCAAATTTTGGCAGTGCCTAAGAGTTTTCAAATAACTTTCAATTGGTTATATTTTGTCTCATTAAATTGCAAATTAGATTCGTTATTTGGTACAGTGTTCTGATTTGTAATTTTTTATCTAAATGATAATCGAGATCCAATAAGTCTGTCAGTTATAGTTCTGAATCAATAACACATTATACTAAACCATTTACTCTCAGCATCGTACAAATAGATGGCAAACGTAAATTTCTTACTTCCTGTACTAAATCATCGGTGTTCGCGTACATTGTTGCTTCTTGCTCTGTCTCTGGATACATATATTTTAACCGGTTTCTCTTGTTTTCATGGATGGCGAATGTGTCTAGAAATCTGACCGAGAAATTTACTGCTTAATAGAGTTCATAGTATGCATTCGGTATCTCTCGTAGGGTCCGAGAATGTATATTGTCTACCATATTTAGTAGACTCGTTTTGCCATATATGCAGTTATGTTCATTAAATATGTAGTTCTCAATCGCAATTTCATTAATAGTATTGAAAGTTAATAGTATGCCCATATCAAAATTACCTTAACTCAGTGATTCTTAGGTAGGAAAGTATGTTTAGTGATTGGCGAACGTCAATTATGTCTTTGTGATTGTGACATAGGTGTTAATCTACGTGAAGTGTGCCTTTCGCTTATGCACTCATCTTTAAAAGTTACTTAGTGATTGTGATAAATTCAAGGATATATTTCAAAAGGGTTTTAAGATCTTACTTAATACCAACATAGCATATTGTACTAAAGGCTTAAGGTATCTTTCTAACAATATCATCATCATTGGCCTTTACCGTCTATTACAGACGATTTATATAGTGGGTGCAGTTATATACCTTTAATGGCTCAGCGGGAGTAACATGATTTTCCTCACGCTCGCCTTCGCCACCTTCGAGATGTAGGTTCTCGAAATGGCGCTGCTTCCATTTGACGGCATTTCTCTCATCTATAAGCCATTTCAGTGTACCAGGCATCATTCATCATCACATAGGAACTACATATTGCTACTTGGATACAATAAACAAAATTACCCTTAAAGTTATACCCGTCTCTTGATTTCCAGACGTACAGTTTGAAAAATATTTTGAAATCCGTATTTTCCGTTCCGTTCGTATTTTCATTCAACGTCTCACAATACTATTCTAGGTTCACCTTATTTTGTACTTAGTGCTATATTTTTCGGTAAAATTGAACTCACACTGCCAACAATTTACATATAAGTCGTGATCTTGACATTGAAGACTATTGTTTAAACCCAGCGATGTTATTAATTATCCAGCAAACCAGTTGTTTTACGGAAATCGTAAATCTCTAAGAACTCGTTAACCAAATTTAAGAAACCAAGTGGGAATAGTAGGTAGTAATGTCTAATGGTCTACTTTATTGACTTTTTATGTATTTTAACTGTATATCTTTGAATTTAATCTACTTCAGGGCCGCTTGCGCATTTCATGCTCAACACATGAGTAGGTTTATCTTGTGAACTATATTATTATATATTTGCTTTTAGAAATCTCAAATCATAATGCTAAGTTCAATATATCAAGAATTCAAGACTTCAATTCTATATCCTACTAAACCTTCAGTCTCTCTGACGATACTATCCTTGAAAATTTTATCTGTATCGATTTACTTATCAAGGTCGTATTCTAATGTAAATGGAGTGGTCAAACTTATTAAGGAACTTATAAAATAAATTTCCATTACCTCCAAAATTAATTAGAATTCAGAACCATATTTTATTCCGTTAGCAATATGAGAGTTTTTTATGGTAAATTAAAGTAACAACAGTAGAACTAATAAAATGGTTTTGATTGTGTAGAAATGAATTCAAAAGTATACTTAATATGGACGTCATTACTTACTCATTAGAAAAAATAAATCAAAAAGGTGACAGTTTAATTCGATAACAATGAAAGTTTTTTCTTGTGTAATATAAAATTTCTCAAAAGGCACAAATAGCATGTTTATTAATTACTTTATTAATTTACTGTCTATCGATTTTCACTTCCAACCCATATATATCCATACGTGTTTATAGTAATAACATTAGGCCGATGACTGTTCCTTGTGTGACCCCACAATGGAATTTTTATTTCATTGCGCTGGCACGCCTTGGCATATCCTGAACAGTGTTGGGAAATATGTCTTTATCGATAATATTAAGGACAAGGTTGATGAACACTGTTTGGCGTCTAGTTAGTTCGACATACGGTTTCAACTTCTTAATAATGCCCAAAGTTATGTCAAATTCTGCACAGCAGACTTACTGTATATTGCGTTTTGATATTTTTACACAAAGCAATATTATTCACTGTGTATGTCAAGGATCGTATGTCCTCTTAGCCGAATTTCGACCACGGCGGCCTATCTCAATAGAGATTAGCCAACTGCGCGGGACATATTATAGTGCACAAGTGTGTGCGCAATACACAGGTGCACTCTCTGTTCCTTCACTCTCATAATTCGATGAGACGGCAGTCCGACATGAGCGTAGAGAGATCAGGCGCAGGACCAACGGCTTAACGTGCTTTCCGAGGCACGGGGGTGTTAACACCACCAACTTCCTGACTCCGGAGCTGTGTCTGAGTAATTTCAAGACAGAAAAAGTCAAACACTCTTGGCCCGACCCGGGATTCGAACCCAGGACCTCGTGGATAGTACCCAGCGGGCTGACCACTAGACCAACGAGGCAGTGGAGGTCAAGGATCGTATAGTAGATGATTTGTGTGTTAGTTAGATACTTCATTCAACGGTCAAGTAATTTTGTCTTGAATTTGTATGGCATCTTTACCAGTTTTTTTATCTTTTTTATAGCGTCTTATTTAATTTTAAAGATTATATTGTACAAAAGCTACCATGGTATAGAAATTGTATTGATATAACTTCTTATCGATGTTATCGATAATAACTAAAAAAAATACATGGTCAATACCATCACTATTCGTGACGCCCCTCAGTGCACTCCCGACGTAATTACAGGACTCGCACTGCATAGATCGATGAGGCGTTGGAATTTTATCTTATAGTGACCAGCGTTAACGCATTTACGCATCTTCGAGTTATATTTTGTGTTTAGGACGAACCTAACGTAAACTTTAGAAACTTTGTAATTCCTAAAATTTTACTTGCTTCTTTGACACTCAAGCTGAATTCCAAATATCTAAAAAGAAACATATTAAATAACTATGTATTTATAAAAGTATACAACTAAACATTATCTGTAAGCTAGATGTAAGATTTACAGCTGTTTGTTTCTCTTATAAAGATAAATAAATAAAAACATGAATAAGAACGGTTACGCTTGCGATGTACAACAATATGATAATCTTTACAATAATCCTTATGTAGCTCAAATTCGAGAATATACAACAAAACTAGCGTTGTAATAAAATGTGATATATAAGTTCCCGCCTTTTAGTTGGATATCATAACAACAAATCTGGACTACAAAAAGCAATGACTAATAGTAGATGAAGCAGTACAGTAAGTGCATTTATTAAACTAGTAATCGAAGGTGTTTCAATAACTTAAACAGACCGTTTCTTGTCATTGTAATTATAAATCGTTCTAAGTAAAAAATTGCAATACCTATGCAAAATTGTAAATCATCAATTCATGAAGAGTTGTCGTTACTTAACGCCGGACGCAATATCACTTAGAGCGGGACGAAACATCATGGTAATTACTTCATTAAGTCATTTTGTAACGCAGGATGCTGCATAAACCACAAATAATGCTTCCTTCAAACCATTTGGTTTTTCGGATTAGGTACAGCTTTATTTTTTACGAACAAGTTTTTGAACACACGCAAAAATATTTTAATATGTTAAGCGATGGCGCGACGATCTTGACCAATATCATGAGGACTGGCAAACTCTTACCGGCAACACGGACTCTTGGAGTAGTTTGGGTGAGGCCTTTGCCCAGCAGTGGGACACAAATGGCTAACAAAAAAATAGTAAGATGTTATTGGACTGGAGATTACTCTTTTCTTTCTCGCTCCTGCTGTTAATCCAATTCAACTAACGGAATGTTACTAGTTGAAAATGGCGTATAGCCGCGTATTATTCTTTGGCACGTCCAATCGTTTTACGTTTATGATTTTGTACAATCTAAAAGACATGTGGCCGCTCTTTCATATTTAATAATTTATTTACTTTAAAGCTTCCACTTCAGAATTGTTTTGTTATATCCTAATATAAAATATATCGTTATAACTATGGTAAAAATAACTAATTATAACTGAGAGCTCTTCGCATTCTTTGGGTGGTCTACTCTACCAGTCACTATATCCTGATTTAGATCATTAATATCCCGTTATGCCTATTATGCCCTTTATTCCTTCACTTCCTAAGTGCGTGCTGAGCCACTCAAGTCCCCCTAATATCCTGTATCATTCGCCGCACGCACGTCCGTTTGCCACAGGATCAGCAGTGCAAAAGCACTGTCGCCGAAAGTCCAACAGTCGCGCCCTTTTCCGGTGCGCACACGCATGCCCTACGATATTAAAACAAATTGACCCTTATTTTTAATGTAGAAAGGATGTTTTAGAGTTATATATTTACAATATTGCTTGATGAGCACGTATTAATTGTCTTGAATAATTCAGTCAGGTGTCACCTGCATGAAATGAAACTGGCACATAGTGTGCTCCGTGGAATATACTATAGCCCGGCCGCTTATCTCCAAAGACCTCGCCTGCGGGGTAGGAGTGCAGGGTAGATGAGAACGGGGGACCTGAGCGGTGCGGGCGGCGACCGCTTGTGATGTGATTGGGTGATTTGAATTTTGAAATTAGAAATGAATAGATAGAATGAATTTAAAAATTCAAGTCGCCCAATCAAATCCCTGTTCTCGTCCAGGCACCCCACAGCGAGGTCTCAGATAAGCGGTCGGATTATAGATAAGTACTTGCTTCGCCGGCTCAGCGACCCAAAATGGATCTTGGCATTCGACACCAAAAGACGCCATTCGCAATCGATCCTGCGCAATCTCTATAAATATGAAATATAGGTTGATGATTGAAGAATTTTCTTCAGCAGTAGTTGCTTAACAATTGTCGTTGATTTTATGTGAACTTACTTCTTGACGTATATGTACTAAAATAAATTCTACAAAGTTCTACAAAAACCAGTGGGATAGGTTCTATCCTTTAAAAATATATTGCTTTATTTTGTAACAAAACTTGTAAAGAAACGTACCAAATGTGAACAGTTCTTATCCATTATTGTATTGCCTACTTTTACATCGTATGTATTAATTCTTTTGACGGTGTGTTGCGTTTGATCATCATAATAGAAAAATTATGATCATTTCACCGTGAACTCATGGTCGGTTGCAACAGCGATGTATAATTCATGGTTCCTTATATGTAACGATGTACATCCGCCTCTCGATTGATAGTCGCTATAACTTTATATTGCATCGTAAATATAACTTTAAATGGTACGTTTTTATATTTATCAATCGGTGTTGTCCGTATGTTGTTTAAAAGTTAATTTATAATCATTCATAATGAATGAATGATTTGTCATTTCAACGTTTATAAAGATCTATTGACAATTTCTCTCTCGAATGTAAAACTCAGATGTAGTTTTCTCAAACAATTTTTACGTAGGGTTTTATTTATTTATTAATACAAAGACATTTGACCGCAATCTCACCTGATGGTAAGTGACGATGCAGTTGAGGTTGGACCATGTATTATGGCTAGTATTAGCCTTTTCACTCTTTTCTTGTAATACTGTTGGTGGGTATCTCTTGCTAATGTCAATCTTCGTTTAATCCGTTCATTTTCTCTTCACTTAATCACATTTTAATTGCGTTTAATTTCTAGTAATAAGACACTTGACCTGAATTTGCAAACTGCTGTCTGACAGAATATGAAGCAAAACCAGTCGGATCGTTTAGTCTTTCACAAACACGTTCACTGGGTGAAATCCGAGCCTAGGCTATAAATATGCGTAAAATCATTACCTGTAATTATATTATTAGATAAATTCTCTAATATGCTCAACGTAGAATTATCTTAATCTAGCATAATTATACCTTAGTCAAAGATAGTTAGATAAAGCAGTAGTTACGGGATTTTCTTCTCTGGGAGGGATACAATTAAAGCCCGTATAATTGTGTCAAAGGTTAGCTAAGTATTTTAGTAACTATAATTATATAGTGCAGCAGCAATTGTGGCTATGGTTTTATGATATCAATGATTCTATTCTCGTTTCAATTCACTCAATTCTCGAAATCATTGCAGTTCGTTAACGTTTTCCTAAGTTTCTACTACTATTAATATTAAGAGCACTCGCCCGGATAGCGAAGGGAAGTCCCACCGGATGACACAGTCGATTAATTTTTGTGAGCGAAATTCGATTTAATTTCGTTAAAACTTGCAAAATAATTGCTTAAGTTATAAAAATAATTATAAGTACTATTAATATTATTTAATTTGAGGCATAAAATTGCGCATTGACCAGCGTAGTTGGTCTATTGTGGCACCTTTGTGGATTATAGCACTATTTAAGCTTGTTGAATTCATAAATCCCCATATTAAGAGGGAGTGCGAAAATGAGAGGGAAATTCAATATTTGACATCTTTGGCATTTGATAATGCAGTTTCACAATTGGAAACACAGTTTTTAGGTACGGGAATGAGGGCCCAAATTTCGCTTGACTTTTTTTCCAGTATTAAATAAAATATTTCAGTTCACGTGATTTATATTTGCTCTCAGCTTTGGGAAACTATTCTGAGTTAACCGTACCCTGTTTTCTGTAAAGATTTCTTTAAATACCTACTACATTCTTCACTATTTTGGGACACGACTTGATTTTGTCAGGTTAAAATTTCATCAGTACTTTTTTGGTCAATAAATGTTTAGTAGAGTTAATAATAAATGTTGAAGTAAATAGTTACATTGCATATTTTCAAAATTGACTCAACTAAAGACGTAGTATGTATTTGTTTTCTATAAGGTTCAATATCTTCGTCAATGAACTTCAATAGCTGGATTTCAATGAAATCTGTTTGTAATTAAATGTAATAACAATTGTCAATATTTCAACACACCGTGAGAGTTTCTTTGTTCTACAGATGATAGCCATTAACTTGATTTTTCAATTGTCATAGTCATCGAGTCTTGTGCAACTGGTGCAACAATTTATTAGTGTAATGTAATAAATGACGTAATACTATTAGTTGTTAGAAGTTTAGTATTTGATTTAATTCATAAGTTTATTATATTGTCGTCTGTGGTGTCTGTTAAAATGCATATATATATATATATATATAATATATATATATTTCTTGTGTATTAATATTCAGTAGTGACTTAGATTAATATTGATAATGCAGCAACTGGCAGTTCCAATGTTAGGTTATCAGTAAACAAAAATAATGACGATCAACAAATTAGGGATGGCGATTCTTTTCGAAAAACATCGATTTTTAAATCGATTCGAATCGTGACCTAATAAATCGATCCACAAAAAAATCGAGGCCAATAAGATCGATTTCTGAAAAATCGATCTTTTTCTCAAGTTTTTGTTTATAATGTAATATAGATCTATTTTATTAAAAACAAGATACATATCATAGTTTAACGATCTCTTATCAGTAAAATCGGGTAATTCGATGATAAAAAATATATAAACGTAACTTTTTTTAATAAAAAGAAGCGAAGGAATCATAACATACAGCCATCTCGCGAGTTTTTGAATAATTAACCCTTTAACCGGCAACCGGCAGCACTCTTTTAATACGGGTATATTCAATTAATTGTAAATACTTTTTTAGTTTATACCGAAAAATAAAATAACCGATTTTCAAGGGAGAAATATCGATTCACTGTATCGATACAGTACTACATATCGATTTAAAAAATTGATCTTTTTGGCTACAAAAATCGATTCTCCGATTAATCGATCTCAGATCGCCATCCCTACAACAAATTAGACAAGGTTAGCCGTGTCCAATTGCTAAAAAATTTAATTAATTGACACATTATTGACATATTTTTATAATTTAAGCAATTATTTTGCAAGTTTTTACGAAATTAATTCAAATTTCACTTACAAAATTAATCGACTGTGTCATCCGGTGGGACTCGAACCCACGTCCCTTCGCTATCCGGGCGAGTGCTCTTATCAACTAAGCTTCGGAGGACGTTAGTCAGTCGACGAATTTTTGCAAGTGCTTGCTACGCACAGTCGATTAATTTTTGTAAGTGAAATTTGATACATTTTACACTAATATCAAATTGCTAATTTCAGACACGGCATAGAGATATCTAAAACGATCGAGTTGAATAACGTTGTATAGTTTAAACCACTAATGCATAAGCACCTTGTTTGTTTTATTGGCCAGTCATAATCTCTACAACTGAATCAATTTAGCGTCCGTGGGGGTCACACCGTGGTCTGCCTTCACTTTCTTCCATGATTTATGGAGTGAGTGCTGGGGCAATTTACTCGAGTGCCTCGGTTATTTTGCTGCCATAGTTGGCGTTAGTAATTAAAGTTGGATTCATTGAAAGTATTGCAAGTGGTTATGGGGAGTGCGACTTTGATCAGGGATACCTTAGGCTTTGATGGAGTGTACACATACAGCCCAATAAGGATGATGCAACTATTCACACCCAGTAACTTTTTTTTAAAGATATATATCAGATATACCTAGGTTTATTGATCATTTTCAATTACCTATCTGTAATATACAATTTTAATTACGATAAAACAGTAAAAAAGTAAGTGAGTTGAGCGCAGAAAACCGCGCGCGTGACGTCACCGTTGTGTATTCCCTTTAATAATCCTTAAAGAGTACGACTACGATTGATGGTGTCATGTACCCTATTGTAGTTATATACCCTTTGGCGCAAAGCTGAAACACTGCCACTGTAAATATCTTAGGTGCACATCAGAATTACAAGATATAGGTAGCCTAGTCACTAACCAAAAATCATAATGCTATTAAACTAGCGAGATGAATGCACGAACTTGTTTTCTTCTTAATTAAAATCCGGTATTTTTATCCCATTAATTATGAATAGGCTATTTATTTATTTATTTAAGAAGACCATATTTCGAGTTATTTTGCAATTGCAAGATAAATATTGCAAATAAATTTGCGACTTTTAAATCTTATGTAAACCAGCCAATTTTTCCAATTAGTTTTATTGGTTCGTTACCAAGTTCAGAGATGTTAACGACAACGTGACGCTAAATTGCACTGACCATGCGCACGCGCAACAAATGTTTATATGGTTCAATAACTGCTTTGAATTTACTACGAACTAATTTAAAAACAGACTTGACAAACATATACAGGAAAGAAAGGCTAAGCGAGATGCAGACTGTATCAGTTGTTTCAACTGCCTGTCTGCCTTAATAATAATATTTTTCCACGTGTCGCTTTCCGCATTTTCCTCTGATTGTTATCGGTTGTATAATGTAACCTAACGTGTGTTCTTGGGGTAAATTGTGCGTAAAGACAGATTAGTATAATAGTAATGTGAAGAGGCGTGTGTCCTGAGTACGTTGTCATGGTAACCGCTCATGTAATGTGGGGTTTTAACCGATTTAACAAAGAGGTTCTATATTCGACTGCATGCCTGTATGTATGTGTTTTGTTTATGTATAACAATAATATGTTCAAGTAGCTTAACAAATGGGCAGGTTTTCAGAAACCATTTTTTATGTTTATTTTATACGTAGTCATTCACTTTGTTTAAAATAGTTTGGGCCGAATTTCTGTACGAATCTTTTGTATTTTTAACTGACTTCAAAAAACGAGGAGGAGGTTTTATGTTCGACTGTATGTTCACCGATTTCTCCGTCAGTAATCGTAGGGGACCGATTTATTAAATTCTTTTTTCACAGTACATGTTTATTTTGAGATGTTACTTAATAGTTTGTTAGTTTTCGTTATTCTTAGATTACTTGATTGTTTATCCTGCCTTTCGAATCAATACATACAAATATACAAGTATCAACCAATTGACCACGTTGTACGGTTTCTAATAGTGTTTGATTAACATGAATTACCGGCAGTTAATTCAATATCAAATGGTTGTGGATTATAAATCAGAAACTAGGTTTCAAATGAAATCCATGTCCAAGTATGATTGATTAATAGTAAATCAGCAACAACATTAGAGTCGTAATGGATTTAAATTAACATTTTATGATTACTCGAATGAATAAAAATATACCACACACTAAGTTGATGCCAGAGGTTTTAATTTTTAAGTCTGTTTGGTCACTGGTATTGGAGCGTTTGAGAGGTGATGGATTAGTTTAGAACGTCTTTCTCCATTACATGGGGATCTCAATTTCTTCTCCCAAATTTTCTTCCAAATTTTCTTTCTCCCTACTCTAAAACTTTGAAAAGAGGCTATGATAATTATAGAAACTGAGTTTCTTGCGTTGTTTCTTCTTTCCTGAATTTGCTTACAATTGTGTACGGCCCATACTGGGACGTTAATATGACCCTATGTTGGATCTATATACAGTGTGTCCCGTCACCGATGTCAGAGTCTTCATGTGGTGACTAAGAAGCAGAATTGCAACTACTTTCATAATAGGATCAACTTTGAAATCCCAATTTTTTTGCTTTCCCATATTAATAAGTAAATCAACTTTGTAGATTTGCATGGAAAGGTGATATTTTTCGGTCTGTTTTCGAGGTTCATGTAATAGAGAAAAATGTTGCAGGTGCAGGTGCAACTCATCTATCACCTCTTAAAGGCTCCGACATCGGTGTCGGGACACACTGTATAGATAATTGAGTTTTATAGGTATCACTCCCTGAATACTAAATACATAAGCATTTATCTAGCACCTTCAACTTACAGATGAAGGTTCACTAACAGATACCAACATAACTTCCACCAGCAATACAATGAATTTATGTTGCACCCGCCTCAGACACCTTGCTAGTGAATTATGACAATAATTGCCCGCGGTGGAAAGGAAAGTTGTGTAATGAAATAAATTTTCTTTAATTACACATTTTGTAATGACTGCCATAGCCGCATTATGAAGATCTGAACAGCAGGCGCGCTACCTTGTTGCTACTTCTTTGTCGCTCTTCATAATGTACAGTCGGCAGCACGTCACGCACGACGTTTGACCTACGAAAACAGGTTTTATTAAGTAGGGAATAGAGGCGGTCTCAAGGTCAAAGTGGGGTAGTCTGACGTGAAGCTGTGTGTACTGAACAGATGGAAGTATTTCCTTAAGGCTGTATGAGGACCCAAATTCTTTGGGTCCTTACACAATCTTAAGGATTGCATTGCATAAGGATTGCCTTAATGCACTCCCATTTTGTGCAAAAAAATGAGTTATGATATAGAGCTAGTAGTGCGTTTTGTATGGCTGTTATACAGCTGCTTTCTTATCCTATCTGCTTAGCTGAATTGGCTGACTGAGTTCTACAATTAGTTCGACCTGTCTTAGCTCAGACTAGAAAGTGCAGAAACAGATCATTGGCTTCTCGAATTTAGGTGACCTTGCATTCAAATTTGACCTTTACTCCAGCGCTTCCAATAGTTCAGTAGTTTTGTTTCCTACTTACATAAGGCAATTCTCCTATGGGCTCGCTTCTCGCCAGAGAGCTAGTCAAGCTAGAAACAAGTTGTCGAGTTGTCGCTCGGTTATCAAAGCTAGTGTTCTTGGGCGACCAGTGATTTGAATGAAGAATATAATTGACTGCTAGTTGTTTGCCAATGAGAGCATTGCCGAGCGAGTGTTATCTTTGATGGCGCTATCGCTAGCTACAAACTTGTAAAGCGAGTTCTTATTGGCAGTGTAAACAGTCAGAGATCAACTAATGTATACATTTCTTTTGTTTCTTTATTTCTTTCTTGGGCAAGAAAATCGCCGATTGTTACTCGTTTACTCGTCGGCAGCGATTTAAATGAGTGAGCTTACTTTATCTTTCTATTTTATGGCGTCCGATCCGTGAGGGATAGTTGAAGTTTTCCGACGGTTAATTTATATCAGTCAGCTCTTATGGTTATAGTAGGCTGTTCGTAAAACACTTATTTATACTGGTGATGTAATATACTGGATGAACAATTTGTAATAAATTTTAAAACAGTGCTTTAATCTGATTGGATAGATTTTGATGATTAAACATTTTCTCACTTAAGTTTTTCAACCACGATGTCCTCTATTATATTTGAAATGCATTTTCAAAAGTTGCTTACGAAATGATTCCTGTGAATCCCCAAAATTTAATACCGCTTTTTTTGTGAAGGAACGTGATGGTGTCACAAGTGATGCTAATTTAGGTACTCAACTTATTCCAGAATTTAGTTCATCAAGTATTTGGCTTAAGTA
The DNA here is from genome assembly GCA_949316185.1 of Pyrausta nigrata. Taxonomy (NCBI): domain Eukaryota; kingdom Metazoa; phylum Arthropoda; class Insecta; order Lepidoptera; family Crambidae; genus Pyrausta; species Pyrausta nigrata. The sequence goes on along the minus strand of OX438957.1, from coordinate 10,731,409 downwards.
CTAAATAGCTTGTCCCGTTAGCATCCATGTCACGTGTACTAACTTTGTTTGGACTAGTAGCTGGTCCAACAGTTGTTATGACTTAAGTATCTGAGTGAAGTGTTCTAGCGTTATTCGAACCAGTAGATTGTCCTACAATTGTTATTTCATTAGTATCCATGTGACGTATTCTAACTTTATTTGTACCAGTACCACGTGCACGTCCCACGGTTATTATTTTATTAGTTTAGTATCCACATAAAGCGTTATTATACCTAACTTCCTTCGGACCAGTATGGTGTCCCACAGTTTGTATTTAGTTTGTATCCATGTGACATGCCCTATCTTTATTCAGACCAGTACCACGTTGTTATTTCGTTGTATCCATGTGAAATGTTCTAACTTCATTTGAACCAGTTTCTACAGTGTTAACCTGTTCGGACCGTGTGAAATCAGTAATTAGCGCATTCAACTGCTCAGTCCGTCTGTGGCACTACATTAATAATAGATGCTCCTACGGATCGGGTTTGGAGGATTTTTGCGGTTAACTGCTTGTCAATTTACACCGAGATGACCGTATTAGAGGTATATTTTTCAGAGGAAACCAGCTTGGAAATAAAATCTTGTAGTGTTTTTAAGACCTGGGGTATCGGGTTTTGGTCCAACCGCGACCTAATGAGTTTATGCATTGTTATTCCTACCTAAATGTTAAATATCTAAAGTCGCTGAGAATCTTTAGTTTGGTAATTAGGTATATATCATGGACTTTACTTCCTTCGATCTCCCGGCATCCTAGAGGCGATTTTGCACGAAATTGTGTAGTCTGCTGTGCTGCTGGCCACTGTACCGTCGGCATTTATTTGTCATTGTTTGATTCCCAGTAAGTACAGTCACAACAACATTGCTTATCAGTCGATCTCAATCGTGTGAATGATTCTAGTTCACTTAGACTTGTAATGACTTACTTATCGACACCGATATCGATATAATTGATCTGATGAAAACCGGTCTCGTGGAAAGCATGGGAAATCATGCGGGAAGTGGGGAAAATAGCGTCTCTAATGATTTTGTGACAAGACCTATAGTGATTTATTGAAGTTCATTATGGAGTGGAAAGCCACTGATATGATTAAGTGAAACATGCGATGTCTATGTCTTGTCCTGGTATTCAGATGATTAACTTTTTATAGATGTTACGCGAAACATCTTGTAAGTAGGTTATTGAAAGAAACTTCAATATTTTGGCAAACAGTTTTTAATCCAATTTGACCGTTTTGGTGTACTTAGTTGTCTTGTCCTTGTCTTGTGCTGCAGACTTCAATGCCAACGGTGCGGGTTTGATTCCCGCAAGGGGCAATAGTTATCGTTATAAGTACGAGCATTTGTATTTAAGTCTGGTATTTCTGGTAAGTACTGGATGTGTATAAATATAACCGTTACCTAGTTAAGCTAGCATGACACAAGCTAATTCGTTTTAGGACTAAATAATTGGTGTGATCATATAATTCGAATTTGGTCCGAACCGAACCGACAGACCGTCGCGTCTGGGGCTTACTCCGGTTGATGATATCCATATTTTAGAATGTAGCCGTCCCATTTATTCACGTCAGAATGACAACGCGAACGAGCATGATAGCTAGACTCGAAAATACGGACATCGTCAACAGGACAAGAGCCTCTGTCTTAGACGTCCAATGCTGGACGTAGGCCCACTCAAGGATCTTCGCAATGTTCGGTCCAGCAGTTTCCCGTGATCTTTAGCACATCGTCCATCTTATGGGAGACCATAGGTACATGTCTGCTGTTATTTTACACGCCTTTTGTCATGTCAGTTGACATGTTGTGAACTTTACAACATATTATTTTGCCTTTTCACATCATCGTCGACACATTGTGGCAAAACTGCATGATTGACAAGTGTTATGCGTATACGCATTGTGTTGCAGGCTGAATGTGAAATGTTGATGTCACCGGAACTTGTATAATGGAACTATACCTGGCCTTTCTTTTAAGTTTGTGGCACAGACATCATACTTTTAAGCAATTACGGTACTCACTAATTTGCTGTCTCATTTTCTAGTAGAAATGTTTTGCGTGTTAGTCGGTCATGTCATGGTTAAGATAGAATTATTTATTCTATGATAGAACAACGTAATCCACCCAACTGCAAAGTTAACTGCCTTGATGTGGAATAAAATTGAGCAAACTATAAACTAAGCTATGATACGGGTATATCATAGCATAGCAGAGCCTGTGCCAAATTCCTTACATCCATACTTATATTATAAATGCGAAAGTGTGTCTGTCTGTCTGTCTGTCTGTCTGTTACCTCTTGACGCTTAAACCACTGAACCGATTGAGATAAAATTTGGTAGGAAGACAGTTCGAGACCTTGGAAAGGACATAGGCTTCATTTTGTCGCGATATAAAAACATTAAAGGGTTGAAATGGGGGATGAAAGTTTATATGGAAATCCAACTCTTGCGGGCAAAGTCGCGGGGAACCACTAGTTAAAAATAATGTAATGTTGCTTCACATAAAGAAATTTCTTCTCCTGTTGAATTAAATGTTCTTACCCCGATACCCCAAAAGAAATCTAATAAATTTTCGTAAATCGCAATACTGTAGTTAATGATAATGTCCTCCTAGCCGAATTTCGACCACAGTGGCCTATCTCAACAGAGAAAACCCAACTGCGCGGGAGATATTATAGTGCTCAAGTGTGTGCTGTAGTTAGCCTTTATGCAAAATCTGGTTGTTAAAACTCGCAGTTGTGAAGTTCACATTTTATACAAAGTCTACATGCAATAAATCTTATAAAAAGTGTGTTTTATTTGGTGTACACTACCAGCATTGCTTTTAGATGTTGAAATTCTGCGCCCTGCAACTGGTGAACCTTTTATGGAGGTGTAATTTTATCTTGTTAATGGAGGAAGTCTAGTAGATATGCCGTTTCCAGCTTCTAACAATTTACTTGTCGCCAAAGATAACGTTTGTGACACTTCAGCCCAAGTAGGTCTCGACTCTTGATATGACATAACCCAATTTAAGCGTCGACCAAGACGGTGACATAACTAAGGAATAAACAGAGAGTCTGCTTCATTAAAATGCAATCAATCATTACCAAGGAAAGTTCAAACGCTGATGTAAACTTTATTTTTACTTTGTTACATCTACTCATATTGTCAAGTATTGTGTAGTGGGCTACTATACCAATCAGAATGTTATTTTTTAATATAGCAAAACATTTTTATGTAATCCCTTTAAATTAGGGTTATTATTACAGTGATGTTTATATTAATGGTTATAAGTCAGCCTATTAGATCCCACAGCTGGGAAAAGGCCTCACCTCAACTATGAGGAGGAACGAGCCATACTTCACCACGCGGGCACAGTGCGGATTGGTGGAGGGGTGTATGTAAGGCAAGTGACAAACCTTACTGTCAGAAGTTATCAAGCCGCCCTAGGGCCTCTGACTAGGCTTAACGACTAAAACCACAGATATTAGCAGGGACCAACTGCTTAACGTGCCTTCCGAAGCACGGAGATGCTTGTCATGGACGTCACTTAAATGGTCGGAATGGTCACCTATCCAATCACGACCGCGCCGTGGGTTGCTTAACCTTTGGTATCACTACCAAAGCGCTGCCGCCACTGCGCCACAAGCACCTCAATATTAATGGTTAAAACAGAGATATTTATGCGTATGCCTACTTTAATTTGAATGAATACTTATATTAGGCAGTGAGCTTACTGTTACTGTTCCTTTCTAAATTGCCGTATTTAAGTATACCTAACGTTATTATCTGGATCTTATTAATCTGGTGTTTTTTCCTTTTCAGGTAAGCTGCCTTAAGGTTGATTGGGGACTGTTTCGTAAGATACGGGTAATAATTAGTTATTAAGTTAAACTTAAGGCTTTTGCAACTGTGCTCTAAGCGAATTTGGTTTGAATAATGTAGGGATATTCTATTTCCGCAAATGTTTTTTTTACACGGAAGCTATGTAAATTGTAAAAGATAATCCGATTATTGAAAATGAAAAATGAAAAAAAATGAAAAATGTTTATTGGCTTTAACAAATAGTTCATAACATGAATAGTGATCAGTGTCTCCTTTTAAGCTAAAATGAAGCCTGTGCCAGGAGACACTGCTCTTCCTTAAATAGATAGTAGGTAGCATGTAGGTAAAATAACAATCACATTAGTATAAGTTTTAGATTGTGTGCGTGCGACTGTATGTTCGTGTGTGTGTGCTTTTGTGTGTGTACGTGTGTGTGCGCGTGTGTGTGTGGGTGTGTGTGTTTTCGTGTGAGTGTGTGTGTGAGTGTGCATTTGGTGTATGTGAGTTATTCCAATAGTGCCTCAACATCATCATAATTCATTGGTTTCAGCCATTCAGTCAGTAACTATTTATTATGTGACTCCATTGTTTTTTTTCGTACCTACAGTCATCTTTGAGCTGAAATATGCACCAATTGGGCGTGGGTCACTTAAAATGGAAGACGGTCACGTAGTAGACCCAGAAGGCGGGTTGGCGTGATGAGCTGGACTCATATAGAAAAACAGAGACAGTGGCCAAAAATTGTAGAGAGTGGAAAAAGGGTAGGAAGGCCTTAATTTGCCCCGCTAATTTGACACGACAGGCTCCTAATAATAATATAGTCACCATGTACGACGATATTTATACTACGTACAAGTCCCTGCGTATATTAGCGCTAATAATGAATGCAAAAACCAAATTAGCTGGAATCTGGACTTTTTAACAACTCCTATAAATAGCAGAACATGCATAATGCTTCATTAAGGGGCGGTTTCACCAGAAGTTTAACAGCTTAATTTTTAAAACAGCTGGCTTAAAATTATTTATCATTTATGTGGGAATCGTGTCAACCTGTTCCCGTTTACAGTCTGTTTGACTAATTAGAAGTATGACTTAGCAATTGTATTCAAAGAAATGTCTACTCAATGTCGTCAACAGTATGGCGTAATTTAGTTAGCCTCAGAGTCAAGCACATTTTCGTGTAGACACCTACAAAAATCCATTGCAAGATAATTTCATACTTATTATGGAATGTGATTCATAATACACTAAACCTATTCAGTGACGTAATATCACGCGACGCTTACGGATAGGGTTGACAGCTACGAGAAGCTTCTAACGCCATCTAGCGCCTCTTTCTAGTACTTTATTCATTCTCGTCCAGCCAGCAACGTATAGCCGGTGAATAAAACGCGCAAGCGTGTCGCTGGCCGGTAGCGACACGCTTGTTTTAGCCCCTAAGTAAGGATCGCCGCGCGCAGGTACGTTTTTGATACCTACGCGGGGACATACACAGGCCTGCTAATATTCAGAATCCTAGTGGATATTACTAATATCCAGAATCTTAATGAAGCATTTTTCTTGTAATATACAATTTTCATTATTAAAATACTGTTTAATTAATTTTACATGTTATGTTGAACAGAATAAGTAGACCTTTGTTGATGGCATCTCTCCTTCACGCACGACCAGTAATAGTGCCATCTTTTTTTAATACCCTCGCAGGTGGGCGTGTCCGTAATTCAGTATAGCGTCTTAAATAGAAATAACCTTACCAACTTTATTCAATAAACACAAAGACATGCATGAAATAAAAATAAATTAACTTAAAACCTACTTAATCAAAAATAAACCCTAACTAACTAACCTTACCTAACTTACCACAGAACACATAAAGGCAAATTCCAAACAGAATGGAACTGATCCTCACTGCTCCTTTTTCTCAATATCAACCTCGGATTTCCTTGCAAGGAACGTTTGACTTGCGCATGCGCGCCGACTGTGCGCCGGCGCCTTTCATTAGCTCTCATTAATCATTCCTAGTACAGCGACATCATATCAAGCTGAACACTGCGGTATCTTAAGCAGTTGTTATAGGGGTAATTTTTCAATGGCTCAGCCTGATGTGTTGGTGATTGTACCTACGCACATGGTGTCAAGGTATACGTAAGTTGAACTTCTATTGTATTGACGGTCCCTTTAGTAAAAGCTCACATTATAATGGGTGATGTAATTTGAAGTGGAGGTAACATGATGTCTTTGCAGTCTGTTAATGTAATCTTATCACTTTGTAACTTTCGCATGTATGTATGTTTTGAAAACTCTATTTCCGTCAACACTAAGTTAAATAAAAATATTTCTTAATCATTTTATAATCTCTTTAACACGCTTTCCCATTTTAGTAAAATCATAAACAAAAATACCTTTTCGTTTTACACTCGCTATCCAAAACGGGGGTATTAAATACTGTCATAGTTTTTTTTTACATAGCATAGCAGTAGTTCAATTATCTCTTTGTAAAACTGCAATATTTGTCGTGCTTGTTTGTCCTCAATAAATAATATTTTGTGGTTACCCCCTGTATACAAACCTAGCGATTCTGAAGGGGGGGAATGTGTCTATTTCCTTTAAAGTTCTACACTTTTAAAAAAGTATAGACGCATTTTCTCATATTGATAGCCACACCTAACAGCCTAATGGGGGCTCACTATACTTGGACACTTCGGCCATTGTTTCCACAAATTCTTAACAGTCGCCGCCCTAAAGTTGGGAATAAGTAATGATAAAACCGTTGTTCTGGATGCTGAATGGAATCAATTCACTTTTCCTTATTGAGTGGAAAAGGAAAGTTAGATAAATACCAGTAAAGTTAGCCTATGTAGATCCTACTGCTGGGCTAAGGCCTCACCTCAACTGTGAGGAGGTCCGAGCCATACTCCACCACGCGGGCTCAGCCATGAACCATAAATACCTGGCAACACTGGATTCCAAAGCTTAAACAAATAGGGTGTGTTGCACGAAGACTTTATCTAACCCGAGTCCCAACGTGAAAAAAATGCGTTTAGTAAAGAGTTCGACCGATTTTTTTAAACTTTTGTTGAAGTTAGTAGGTGCAACGCATTCTTAACACTCGTATCCGTAGTTTTGCGTGACCTTGGGTAAACTTATTGTATTCACATTTTTTGTCTTTTACATGATTATGTCAAAGTCAAAAAATCTTTATTCAATTTAGGACACAAAATGCCACTTATGAACAAGCAAGCATAGACAGTGCATTATCGCGCAACGCAACTACAGAAACCATGTTTTTTTACAGGCATGGTGAGATCCTACCCAGGGCATATTACTTATTCTGAGCTCAGGGTCTCAAACTATCTCTTTATTTACCAAATTTTATCTAAAACGGTTCAGCAATATAAGCGTTGATGAAGAGGTAACAGATAGGCAGACTCGCTTTCGCAATTTATTATAATATTACATTGATTTACTACTGTGGATGGGAAATAATATCCAATGGATACTACAAGCATTGAAGCTTATTTGTTATTTCCCTAACAAGCCATAGACTATAGACCACCGAGAATTTAGTTCCCACAGCGCATGCGCGGCGCTGCCATTTCAGAGCGAAAGTAAATCCGGCTTTAATAATTTTCGCGAAGATATTGTTCTCAGCGTGAGCCCGGACCGTCTAAGCAAGTTATGGCGATATTATAATTTACACGGCTCTTTACGACAGTCAGGCAAAACTTTTTGCTTCAATCGGATTATTGCACTATTATTTATTTTCTATTTGTTTTTTTTTAACCCTCGACCCAAAAAGAGAGAGGTGTTATAAGCACAGGTTAAAGTTTAACATGTCTGTCTGTGTATCTGTCTGTGGTATCGTAGCTCTCAAACGGATGAACCAATTTTCGTTTAGTTTTTTTTTGTGTCATTGATAATTTTATCCTGTGTATCACTGTCATTGTATTTATTTAAAAAGCGGATCCCGTACTGCGCGGCGATTAGAATTCTGTGCACACGTTTTTTTACGTGTCAAATGTCATATTTGAATGCAAAATTGAACAAATAACACAATTTGAGGCAATTAATTTCCGCGCGCTCTCTTAGCGTTTGATGTAGGTATACAAAAATAAAGTTACTTTCGGTGAAACGAAAAATCTTAGGATTACTTTACACAAATGCCAAACATCTAGGCTTTTTCAAAATAGTTACGTCTATCGTGGTTTAGTAATTATGTAAAACGGAACATAACCGTAGTGCATTGATACTATCTCCGGACATCCGAACTATACTTTCGACGTCTATTCAATTTCAATATTGAGAGGGCGTTGTTGTACAGTCTGCCCCAGAAATAAATGACTATTTACCTATTTTAACTTAATATTGTAGTTAGAAGCTCGAAGAATGAAAAATATAAGGTCGACTGTACCTAGAAGGGATCCCGAACTTTCGTTTTCTATGTTAAGCCGTTAACGAGTTATTTATAGCGGTTATAAATAATGTTTATCATTTGTCAGTTTGAAAGAAAAAGTAATGCCTTAGGTTATTCTTTGAAAAATAACGCATAAGTTGTGTACTTTAGGCAATGAATTACGGTTTGTTATTGCTTGTTTAACTATATTTGAAATCAATGATTTAATGTTATGTTTATTTAGAGCAGAGTTGTTGTAAGTGAGTTCGTGGGTGTTTAGTCGACACCTGAAACAAACAATGCTTAGAATAAGGGTACTTTGATATAGAGCTACAAAAATAAACCAAAATCTCTAAAGATTATTTTTTAGGGTTCCGTACCCAAAGGGTAAAAACCTATACGTGAGTCTCCGCTGTCTGTTTTACTATCTGTCTGTTTGTCAGCTGTCACAAGGCTGTATCTCATGCATGAACCGTAATAGCTAGACAGTTGAAATTTTCACAGATGATGTAATTTCTGTTGCCACTATAACAAGAAATCTAAAAACAGAATGAAAAGAATATTTAACTGAATAAAAAAAATTTGGTCGTAATATAGGTTCTAATGTTGTATAGGTACGCAACCCTCTGGGCGCGAGTTAACTCACAATTTTCATATTGGGTTGACTCTATAATACCTATTTTCGTACAACAACCACCCATGGTGTAGTTTATCACAGGATGATAATATTCTAAGACTTTCTTACTAGCTATTAAGGCCAGTCAATATTAAGTTTATTTTGCCTTTTACCACAGAACACCTAATAATAAGTACAGTCGGTAGCACATCAGGGTACACATTTGAATAAGCTTTTATTACGTAGGGTATAGAGGCGGTATCAAGTATCTGACATGTATAGCCAGACGTGCGGGCGTGTGTACAAGCTTTAACATAAAAAGCACAACGAAAAGTGTGTTTTTTATGTGTGCTACTTCCTAAATAAATGCTAGATCTAATTTCAGGTTATACTTGATCAAATAAAATGGACGATGAAATTATAAAGAACACTTGCGGTGCGCAAGCGCAGCCAGTGTGACCGTCAAGAACGCGAGATATTTTAACTGCCTTATTTCAGATTTGTACAGTCGAATTCAGAAATATTTATAAAAATATTTTTTTATTTGGACCTTAGGAGTTGGATTGGATACTAGGCTAAAGAAATTTCGTTTGATTCCCATTTGAATTAATTTTTTAAATTATTTTTTTGTAAGATCCTGGAGTAAATAAGATATCACAGCAAACTTATCATAATAAAACACACAATGATTTAACAAAGTGCAATAATTCCAGGATTAAATAAAAGAGAGAGTTGATACATTGTTGTTGTAGGATTTGTTTCAATAGAACTCACTTTTGATTAGAGTGAACTTGATCTATTTTTTACGATAGCGTGTTTGCATGCGTTTTGTAGGGCATGCAGAAGCACTTTAGCATTTAAAAAGACGATTTAATAATGTCCTCCTAGCCGAATTTCGGCTACAGCGGCCTGACTCAACAGAGATTAGCCAATTGCGCGGGAGATATTATAGTGCACAAGTGTGTGCGCAATGCACAGGTGCACTCTCTGTTCCTTCGCTCTCATAATTCGGTGAGACGGCAGTCCGACATGAACGTAGAGAGATCAGGCGCAGGACCAACGGCTTGTTGTGCTTTCCGAGGCACGGGGCTTCCCGGCCTGTACAGGGGTGTTAACACCATCAACTTCCTGACTCCGGAGCTGTGTCTAAGTTATTTCAAGACAGAAAAACCCAAACACTTTCGGCTCGACCTGGGATTCGAAACCGGGATCTCGTGGATAATACCCAGCGTGCTGACCACTAGACCAACGAGGCAGTCAAAAAGACGATTTAATAACAATTGTTATTTATGTCAAACTCACTGTATCAAACTAGTCGCATCGTGTGTTCAACGCAAATATTGTAAAAATACTTTTAAAAAAAATGAAAAAAAAACTTTGCATTTTTTAAACAAGAAACACATAACTTTGACTGTACCATAGTAGCATAACTGTTATCTCATGTTATGCCGTGAGTATACTTGCGATAATTATTTTTAGCCTCGTTTGCTGCACACGGCATTCGAGTGGTGTATGTGATTATGGCTTAAAGACAACTGAAGGCATTCAATTCAAGCTTTACGATTGTAGTCTATGAACTTATAAACCATAAAAAAATACTGCTGAACTGTTTAAACATGTTTAGAATTTTAAGAAAGGTTCGATAAAATAAAAAAGAACGAAAGAACCCGAGAATTCATACTTTTTATAAGAGCCATTCACATAAAATCACTAACAATGTTCAGAACATCCATGTCCGAATTTGTTCTTAAAAAAACAAACACATCGCTAATGACTATGATCATAGAGCAAGAAGGCGTGTACTGGCTTCATAAATCAACTTCGTACAGCGCGAACAGGTGCAAAAAATATAAATTTTTCACCCTTCACTCTGAGCAGTAAGGTCCACAGCGCATACATGTTTGGCAGACTGTATTTTGTATTTTTAGCGCTTATTTTAACACAGTTGGGGTCCAATTTGGTTTATATCTATATGCTGCTGACTGTACTTGGTACGGTTTGTGCGAATTTACGCGTGCACTATTGAAAGTGAAAAGACTCCGAATTCGGTCGGCCGCGCCTGTTCGCTTAATTATTTTTTTTGCCCTGTCAGGTCCCGTATGAAAGGTAGTACTAGCAGCACAAGTAGAATGTACAGTCGGCAGCACGTCAGGTTACTTATGTGAACTACGAAAATAGCTTTTGTTACGTAGGTAATAAGGGCGGTCTCAAGGTCAAAGTGGGGTAGTTTGACGTGCGGCTGTGCGTACTGTAAAACTAGGAATATTTTTATGAATGACAGTCTGGGTAGCGAATTCTTTTAATGAAATTTTTGATTATTGCTGTAAGTCGTTACTTAACTGCTTGGCCATTCCTTAAAAAGATGATAGCGAAATTGCAATTTCCTTACTTACAATTAATTGTATCTATGAGATGAGAATGAAGGAACAGAAAGTGCACCTGTGTATTGCGCATGTGCACTACGTATACTAATAATATCTCGGTTGAGATTGCTCTGAAATTCGGTTGGTAGGACATTTTAGGTACCTACAGTCTGGTCGGGAGATATATGGACATTTCCAAAGCTTCAAATATATAATATGTACATGTATATTTGAGCAGATTCATCAATTAAACATTTGACATTCTGCTCACATATTAATGAACCCTTCCATGTACATTTAAAAAAAAAAACTTATATTTTCAAGACTCAATACAATGAATTGTCGAGTTTTCCCTTTAAGTAGTCATAGACACTTGTATTGGGAGTTGCTCACTACTTCCCTTACAGTTGACTAAGTAAGACTATAGTGAGCTAATTTTACGTAATAAGTAAGAATACATGCAAAATAATTCGGTATAGCTATACAGTATAAGTTGCAGTTTTAGTCATGAAATGTGAACATGGAATAGTTATTATGAATGTGTACTGTGTGTGTGTGTGTGTGTGTGTGTGTGTGTTTGTGTGTGTGTGTGTGTGTGTGTGTGTGGTGTGTGTGCATATGTATGCGAGCGCGTGTGTAGGTGTGTATGTGTGTCGATCACCTGTTAGCCCTACGGATAAGGTTGCTTGGAATCGGTATGAATAGTCAGCATACAGGTACCGACTTAACTTTGGTTAAGTCGGTACCTGTATACTGACTGAAGTTAAGGTTAAAAATTATAGGTTATACAGCTTTTTTAGGTGAATTAGTTAATACAAACAATAATATCAAATAAAAGCTGTGTTATCTGTTATTCCTAGCTGTAAATGCAAGTTATACTGCAGGTGCAAAATGCTTACGGGGAGCCGCGGGCCGCCTTTACTGATTTACTGACCACGTCTATACTATTATTACCTACCGTTCTTGTAAAACTGTAGTGTAAAGATTATTAAATTTAAATTACGTACAGATATTTATTTTATTCCGTTTTGAGTATTTGTTGTTATAGCGGTAAGGCAACAGAAATAAATACATACATCATCTGTGAAAATGTCAACTGTGTAGCTATCACGGTTCACGGGATACAGCCTGGGAACTAACAGACAGACAGACAGTTAATAGAGTCTTAGTAATGGGGTCCCGTTTAACCCTTTGCATATGGAACCCTAAAAACATCGAATACTCAGAAAAAAAAAACATTATTATTATCGTCAATTAAAAAAGTAAATGAACCTGTTTGAAGACTAGAGTGTGATGTGTTTATTGTTGCTTGTTGTAGAAGATCATTAAATAATTCAGAAGAATTACACAGAAGAGTAAGTAATGAACTAAGGCAGCTCGAAGTAGTTCAAGGGAACTATGTGGCCTAGTCTTGTAATACAACGTCAATATTAATTTTTATAATAAGCAAGTAGCACATTTGTCACATTCAAAATAACATTAATTTCAACATACAGTTGTATCGTACATTATCATATTTATTATGAGCATTGCATAATATTGTTAACGCAAAATAATACAGGCTAAAGAAATTAAAAATTAAATGGTCTTAAAAATAGGAATACTTCGACATAAAGAACCGAAATATTTGTGTCATTCATAAAAAAACCATACATAAATGCATATTGACGGATGTCAAGCCAAAATAAGCCAGATAATTTCAATATTTTATTAATCTATTCGTATAATTACTTAACTCTCTTCCTACTGGCAAAGAATAAGTACTAGTACTCCGTACAGAAGTTTGACTTTGCAACGAAATTTAAAGAAATATCTACTCAATGTCGTCAACGATACGGTGTAATTTAGTTCGCCTCAGAGTCAAGCACATTCTCGTTTAGACACCTACAGAAATCCATTGCAGGATAATTTCAATCTTATAACTCTGGAATATAAATTATAATACACTAAACCTTTTTAGTGACGTACTATCATGCGACGCGATAGGGTTGACTGCTACAAGAAGCTACTAACGCCATCTAGCGCACCTTTCTAACACTTTATTCATGCTCGTCCAGCCAGCAACGTAATCACACAAGTGCCGTGCGCCGCCGGTGTAAATAACGCGCGGGCGTCTCGTTGCTCGCTCGCGACACCCAACTTGATTAGCCCCTTCTAAGGGGTCGCCGCGCGTAGATACGTTTTCGCTACCTACGCGGGGAGTTACACAGGCCTGCTACTGGTAGATCTTGTTATTTTGAAAGTAATATTTTTGTTTGCCGGTATTGTTAGTTAAAACAAAGACTATTTTTATAATGCCAACTAGGTAGGTCGTTCATGTAATTTAATATCATAATTATTGTAATTAATACTTATTACGCAAACTTGCTCGTAATATTTCGTCACATCCTGTTAACTACTGGGTTAATGTCATGAAAGAGAGATTTGACGAAAGATAAAGGTATTATTGAAGCTAAAACTATGTTATGCGGCGGAAAATCTAAATTCTTGGCATTGTTTGACCCAACTATTAGTTTCCTTACATCTTCCTAGCGTTTTAATCGGAATTATAAGCTCCTCTTGGGATGCCTAATTGCGGCATCCCAAGCTTAAGTTATGATGGCTAAACCAGGCCATATTTTATCTTGGGATGACCCCTGGGAACATATTATGCATACGTCCCACTGCTGGACACACGCCTTGAAAGCCGACGATTTTTAGAGAAAGATGCGTCACAAGAAATATGGAGTGTCTTTGATTTAACAGTTAAGTAGGTACTCAATTAAGTCAACGGTGTTCACTTTTTAGAAACTAAAGTGTAAGTGAAACTAAGGTAATAGTATTGTTGTGTAGGTACTTATATTGACAATGTCCACTTCCGTAACATAGGTCAGGCACACACTGTCGTTTTGTGGGTCAACCATGTGCCTCTCAATTGGCACAAAAAGTTCGCGTATATCGAAATGATAATGAGAATAGATAAGCTAGTCATTCATACAAATGCCGCCGAATTAAATCCGTGGCCTGAAAACTTTCTACTAATTTATTTTTGTCAATAAGATTCTCTTAGAGTAATGAAATCATACTATGATTTGACTAGGTTTAGATAGGTAATCATTTAAAGTGAATTTTAACGTGATTTTGTAATTATGTCAGGAATTACTAAATAAATATGTGCACTAAACTCATCTAAGAAGACTCGAGATTTGTGTATTCGTTCAATTCCTTTTAACATAAAATTAAATTGTGATTTGATGCCTTTCGCTCCGGTATACTCAGCTGACCATAATATCGAACACAATGGTGGAATTATAAAGATTGGCGTAAGTGGCACAAAGCAGTGGTATTGTTCATTCGATCCACTTGTCAATGTTGGTTTTGAATTATCAACTATTTTCTGGGTTATCGGCTGACACACTCAACAAAAAAAGTATTTTTAATTAATCCGTTTGCCATTAATACCGTTGAACTGGATTGCTTTCAAGTTGCAATAGTTATTGCTTTCAGGAAAGCAATTAAGCTTTTAAAGTGACGTCTCAAGATTGACAATGAAAGCTTTGACAAGTAAAAATGACAAAAAAATTGCTATCAAATTAGGCGGTAGGCCAGCAGGCTATAGTCTCGGAACATTCTGCCTAGTCATTTAGTTACTACTACTCGTATTAGTTATGTATAAACAAGTGTTATGTGAAGATACGTCATGACCACAGTCTTATCTTTTTAGGAAAACAAAAGAGTAGCGTTATTCAACTTTAGAAGAAGTTATGTTGTGTAGGTATTATTTTGAGCCAAATAAAGACGAGCAAAAGTAAACATTACAAAGAGTATTTACAATAGTCACAAATTACTGTAGGTGTGTAACCCAATCCGTTATCTGTGGGCTACCGATGTTGCAATGTTTGTGTGCGAACGTTCTCAGGGCATACTACTGACGTTTACTTAATACTAGTCAATTATTAAGTATAATGGTTATACAATTTAAAAAAATGCAAGTTTATTTTTCAACATCAATGACAGCAATTTCTTAAGCAGATCAAATCTAAACACTTAATAAATTATACTTTATCATCCAAGATTTAGGTAAGTCCGGTTACTTATTGATTAGTTTGTTTAAAAAAAGTAGGCAAATGAATAGGAATGATTACGCTGTACTTACCTACATATATTCTAATATGAATGCACACATAAAGATCATTAACTATTTGTTTTTGCTTCATCAAGTAAGACAAGGATGAATTTGACTCTAAGTTTATAGTAAGGAAGTCTTAAATCGCGTTCCTAATTACATACTTCCATTTTAAGATACCCAAGTATATTTTGATTACTAAATTTTATCTTGTCTAACGGTATACCGTGTGACATTTTTGTTTTAAATCAATTCAAAATGTATGCCACGATTCTAAAATTGATTGGTAGTGTGAGGGGATACCCTTACGTGTGGACACGTTTTAGACCCGATGAATAGATAAGATAGAGTTTTATGTTACGTTACCGTTATTGAACTGACGAGAAACAAACCAGGTTTACAGTATCCTCCCTTTGTTATGTTACCGTTAGTAAATAAATAAATTAATAATAAATAAATTGTTTCACCAAACACACCAATTACCTAGCCCCAATAAGCATGAGCTTGTGCTATGGCGACTAGGATAACGGATAGAAATACTTAAATACATATAAACATCCATGACTTAGGTACAAATGCTCGTGCTTGTCACACAAACATTTGCCCCTTGCGGGATTCGAACCCGCAACCGCCTGGTTTAGAAGTCCGGTGCGCGAACGACTACACCAAGACGGTCGTTAACGTTGTTAACTTGTTAATTTACGCTTTGTAAAGCCTTGCTTGGTCGTGTTCTTCTCTGTTTATGAATTAAATAAAAACAACTCTACTTTTTGAACTATAAAGTAGTAATAGTTCAGTTATGTTAATTTACATTTGCCTGTTAAAATACCTAAAGCACGTAAGGAAATATTGCTTATTTAAAAAAAAAAAACGGTTATTGTTTGCTACGATCAGAATTTAATGACCAATAAAGGACTAGATTATTATATCAAATCACGTAATTATGCGGATTAATCGTGGATGTTTTAGCAGAAGTGCAACAAAAGTATTTTACCAGATTTTTAGACTAACATATTATGGCGAGAACCAATCACAAATTCGTCGTACGATTGCGAAAATTACGATATTGAAATCAGTAATGGTCGTCAGTGACCTAGGCCTCGATTTAAACATGCCGGTTGAGAAGCCATGCCTTCGTCTCTTCGCGACATTGTTGCGTGAAACAAAACGCAAGCAAGGATTTAAAGTATGTAGAACAAACAAAAATAATATCCAAAATACTTTATTCGATATTGATGATGCGTTATTTTATAACCGGGTACGCCCCTGCGAACAAAGGAGGATAAAAAATATAACTACTTTTAACCTTTCGCATGCCGAACGTAGATCCATACAAAAAAAAACATATTTAGTTTGAAAAATATAGCAAGTTAATCAAACAAAGAAGACGTACGCTGAACTTCACGTAACGTAGGAACTAGGAAGACTGCCGACTCTTAATTCTGTTATGACAGCTTTCTTTATAGCGTCATTAGTGGAAAGTCCGACTGACACTTTGTTAATTGTTTCTCTTAGAACCACGTTTAGTTACGTTTAGTGTAAATCAAAGTTTTACTCGCGATAAAGTAATGCTTGAGAATGGCATTGAAGTGTCTTTAAACCGAAGGACGTTCTTTTCGTTTAAAGACCGTCGGTTCGGTCCGAACTCT
The DNA here is from genome assembly GCA_949316185.1 of Pyrausta nigrata. Classification (NCBI taxonomy): domain Eukaryota; kingdom Metazoa; phylum Arthropoda; class Insecta; order Lepidoptera; family Crambidae; genus Pyrausta; species Pyrausta nigrata. The sequence continues at coordinate 10,714,462 of OX438957.1, read as the reverse complement.
TTCAGGTTTGGTGGTTAGTTTTCTAACCACTTATTCTCGGTTGTTTAAAATATATTTTAGGCCATCTATTGACGATGTGCTAGACTATTATGCTTTATTAGGTCATTGTTGATCGTGTGTTGCAAAACTTTGGCGGTTAGGCGCGACGGTTGTGTTTATTTAAAAATTTGAAAAAGTAGTGCAGTGGAATTTTTGCAACGGAGCATTTAGAAATTCGATAAATAAAGGTAAGAGTGCTTACTATTTATGATTTCGGTATTTTTCTGTTATTTAGTATTACTCCAATTGATTTATGGCTAAAAATAAACATTATCTTATATATATTTTTGTAAATAACCTAAATAATATGGTGGTTAGTTTACTAACCACTGTGGCTATAGTAGGTATTGTTTTATTGGCATGTAGATGGAGTAGATAGATGTAGTTTTGTGTTATTTTTCAGAATGCTGCGTGTGCTGAATGAACTTGAAATTCAAGAAGTTCTTCTAGAAGAAATTCCTTTAGATGGTAAGATTGTTTGTAGTCTGGAACCAGATAAAGAGTACAATAATGGACCGCAGACTGAGATGGTGCTCGGCGACCATTCAGATCCAACAAAAACAGGTGATGTAAACTCGTAAAGAACGCCATGGAGACATTATGAATAAAATGTTACGCACGGAAAGCAATATGCATCAGCCAGAGCGATCTACTTCACGAAGATGCGCAAAGTGCAGCACTAAAAAAAGTTTAGCACGTACTGTATGGCGATATAGCACCTGTAAAGTCCCTCTTTGTATCCGTAAAGTGAAACATGTTTTATTGATTTTCACGGCAAATAAGTAATTCATTTAATTAGGCTGTAAATAAAATTTTATTTCTCATTCCTGTTTTTTTTTTTTTAATGCCAACCGCCACGGTTAGTAAACTAACCACCTTATTCCGCAAAAGCCTTAAGTGGTATTGTCGTAAAATATTTTTTTTCTTAATATTTAAACCCTAATTAAACAAAATATTCACTTGTTGTATTTATTAAGTCATCCTATAAAATCTGTGGCTGAAAGAGTTAGAGTTGAATTTGCTGGACGCAAGTGTATGTTCGCTTTATTATAAGAAGAAATGAAATTAATGTTCTATTTAAATAATTTTAAATTTTAAGTAATTTCTTAAACTATATATCGTCAAAGGCAAACGGGTTTGCTCACTTTAACATTTCCCCATTTCCATTTTTTTTGGTATTGTTGTTGACAATTTATTCGAACCGCAATAACAGTGTAAAAATATTATATTACTATATTAGGTCTCATATTTTACAATTTAAAGTTAGGTTTGTGTCGAACTATTTAATTTATCATCACAATAAATGAAATTGATTTTCAATAGCAGAATAATTTCTTATCGCCGCGTTAATCTAATGAGATTAACTTGAACGTAGAAGATAGACAGGCTTGACATTCCGTTGCTACTTGCGACCCACTAGGGTTGGCAGCTTTTGAATAAGCATAATGTGAAATCTAAACATATCTGGGCTATTTGGTTACACTGCCAATATTCGTGTACCTTTATGTACAGTCGGCAGCACGTACAAACTTCAAAAACAGCTTTTATTACGTAGGTAATAGAGGTGGTTTCAAGGTCAAAGTGGGGTAGTCTGACGTGCGACCGTGTGTTCTTTGATGAAAGCGTCAGTACCAGCTTGTTTGGCTGATGGGTTTTGTTCTGTATGAGAAAAACTCATGTTTTATTTGTTGATCCGATATGCAGATCAGGACCAGAATATTTATATAATTTGTTTAAAGGCTGTTTTGTGTGCATACGTACCTCCCTACTGATGGCCATCGTATCATTACAGTCACCGATGAACATTAACGTACAATAACTAATTAATTCAACAACACTTTACAGCGTTTGACCACGAACGCTGTTAAGTGTTCGAAACGTCAGGTTTTATATAAAATGTAAATAAATCGCGAAGCAATATGTAAAATTGTGTTTTAATAATGAATTGTTATTGCATTTTCTAGTCGTTTATGATTTTGTCGTTAACGCTGACAACTAAGCTAACTTGACTAAAATCAAATCGTTTACCTACCTTCTAAGGCCCTCTTGCGCACGTCCGGATTAGCTAATCTGGGTTTGTTCAAGGCCTATTATCTGAGTTGAAAGCCCGGATTAGCTAATCCAGACTTGTGCAAGTGGGCTTTCAACTCAGATAATAGGTTTTAAAAACTGGAACTTAACTCTTAAAACGGACTGGATTTTATAGTTTCAAGAACCACATAATTTTTCTTCCGCGAAGCTATAACTTTTCCTTCAATGTAGGCCCTTAACTACTAACGCGGCGGAGTGTAACCGTTGCCATGGTAATAGCCGTGGCATTACATTTACTAGTAATCGACGTTTAGAATTACATCGCAAGGTTAACTGGGTATAGCGGCGCTAAACTAAGTTGAAGATGGCGGAATGAATTTTAATCTAGCTTAAATATAGAGGGTAAGCGATAGAGTCCTACTTTTAATAAATATCGTAAAGATAGATAGTTGGATTAATGTCGATGTTTCTTATCGATTAACTCTTGTATTTGGAACTATTTATAGGTATCACAAGTGTTAGCAAATTTACTCGTATGTAACACTTGTACTTGAGTGTGTGCGTGTGAGAATTATGTTTTCCGATTTCTTTTAAAGTCAAACTCGATTGTTCGAAAAGAAAAATAATAATAAATCGCAGGTTAAAGGGCATTTCATGCCATTCCGACTAAGCCGTCCCGACACCTATGCAGGCATGTACAAATTGGTACAGCGCACTAGGTAAGTAAATTGAGATCGAACTTTATTCTCGACTTCATAAGCAAATAACGCATCTAATTCTACACAATCGAATTAAATTGAATAATTATTCATCTTCTCTACCCGTGCCCAATTACTGTGCGAGCATTTAAAGTAATATTATCCAGCGATCCGAAAAAGGTAGCCAACCATATAAAATTATAATTACTTCAGTTTCTCGACATGAAGACCGCCAGCTTCGGTTTCATCCAGGATAAATCTCATCGCTATATTATTATGGATTTCAAGTTATCAGTACTTAGTTACACGTTAAAGTTTCGAGGTCAGCACTATTAAACTATTAGACATGCTCGGATAAATAGTAGCGTGAAGTTACTAGCGTGAATAAGGGCTGGTGCAGACTAGGCCGACGATCGGAAAGTAGAAGAACTTTTATTTACGGAGCAAATACCATGTAATGTAGGTATAAGTACTAGTGGCTCACAGCAGCTTTGAGAGCAGCGCTCAGAGGCGGTAAAACAGGCCTATCTCCGTAGAAGACGGTTATTCTGATGATATTAGCAGAACATAAGTAACTTAGAAGTCAAATTCAACATCCAAATTACATGTGCGATGGACCTCCGGCAGAAGATATTCAGATGTGAAAACGGAATCAGGGCGTCGATAAAAAATAAACACATTTATATCAATACACTCATCTTTATCCATATCTTGGTGATTTACAGTAAGACAATCTAAGTGATATCTCTTATAAATGCGAGTTTTACACAACTACACCATAATGGCGCGTACGCCACCCGCGATGCTTCTCTTCTAATGACAGCTCACGTCAAAAATCTCGATTGACAGATGCGAATGAGTCGCATTATTAGGCCATACGACGTTTCGTTCCAAAACTAGGTTAACAGATGATAATTGAGAAGCCAGACAGGTAAATACAACCACATTACGTATGCAGTGGACCTTCGGGTCGCCCCTATCACAAGTTACCCAAAGTTCATCCTCAAATTTCAAATTAACTAAACCTAGTTACAACTGTGATACGGGCCTTATCTACTTTGCATTTTTATTTCTTGATCGTGTACAAAGATTGTGATGGAAAAAAGCGCTAATTGAGAGAAGAAGTCTTCATTAGTTTCGCGTTTAGCCCAAGGCTGAACCAGTTTTAGGCCAATGGGTGTTTTTATTGGAACTATTTTAACCGTGTCAAAAACGATTTCGTAGATATGCTTCAAGTGCAAATATAGCGCCTTTATCAGTTCCGCCTCTTTAAACAACTATTAGACAAATAGTTTTTAAAAAGCAAATATTTAAAGTGAATTCGTGACTTTTTGAGGATAAAAGTAGGTATTTGAGACGATTTGCTAATTTTGGATACGAATCGCTTTTTAAAAGGCATGTGTCATAATGGTTTTCTGATACCAAGAAGAGACGTACACTACACTGCAAATAAGTACCTACATTTAGTATAGTTCCAATGCCGGCATATAACGCTTGTTTACTGAACCAGCCCATCCCGCGTGGTGATTGATTATTTGACGCCACGACCCGCTTGTTTTGGTTGTAACACAGGTTTTAAAATAATATAATAATAATTTTCAACAGGTTTTAACACTTAGAATTTCAAATCAACACTCATTTAAACAGAATTCTGTCGACGCTTGCGGAACTGACATACTATATTGATAAGAAACAAGTCGGTCCACACTTCGCTATTCTACTATCACTCACTTCCTTACACGGATTGACGCTTAACCCTGATAAGTATAATAACGAGGTGCCAGTACAGTACAAGGTGTCAGACTTTATGATTTTCCAAAGACAGAAGTTTCTTTTGACCTTGTTCCACCTTTTTCGTTTAGTTAAACTGGTAACAAATGCTAGGATTGTTACCAAATGACATATTGATGGTCATGTTCAACGAACATATTGTCCCGGAACCGATAGCAGTCAGCGGCGAGATGCTCGAAGTTGTCCAGGAATACGTTTACCTCGGGCTAGTGTTGCAACTGGGTAAAGACAACTTCGACCGTGAAATCGCCAGAAGGGTGCAACTAGGTTGGGCAGCATTTGGGAAGTTGCGTCACATCTTCTTGTCGCCTCTACCGCCATGCCTGAAGAGCAGGGTATATAACCAGTGCGTCCTACCTGTCATGACCTACGGGGCCGAGACGTGGAACTTGACAGTCAAGCTGGCCCAGCATGTCACTCAGCGAGCTATGGAACGGTCTATGCTGGGGATCTCGCTAAGGGATAGAATCCGGAACGAGATCATCCGCCAAAAGACGAAAGTCATAGATATCGTTCAGAGGTGCAGTAAGCTGAAGTGGCAGTGGGCTGGTCATGTCTGTCGCAGAACTGACGGGCGTTGGAGTAGGAAGGTTCTCGAATGGAGACCACGTCTCGGGAAACGTAGTGTTGGACGCCCCCCTGCTAGGTGGACCGATGACCTGAGGAAGGTGGCCGGTGGTGGCTGGATGCGAGAAGCGGAGGACCGTGAAAGTTGGCGCCGTCTTGGAGAGGCCTATGTCCAGCAGTGGACTGCAATAGGCTGATATGATATGATGACATATTGATATACATCTGAGTTATGTTACTCTGTTTTCAAGGCAAAGTCTTTAAAAATAATCTAAACCGGATACCTAATGAATGTTTTCTCTCTTTTTTTATTAGACACTTACATTGTTTGTAGTTGATATGACATATGAATTACTTAGGTTACCTCTGCCTCGGCTAATCTTCAATCACTTAGCAACCCCGTTTAGCAAATACTCTGGTATCTCTCTAAAAGCAACGGTAGCCGCCCGGTATATAAATGTAACTGGCAGATGTGCGTTTTTCTCGATTCCTCCTTTTTGGTTATTAAGTGGTTTTATTCTCTCTATTATATTATATTATTTTTTAGTCTGTTATTTATTAATTCTTACCTACTACTTTTATTATTTAATTTAAACGTCGACTCAGGTCGTGTCAATACAAACCTCAGTGGTTTCAGAATGCGACTTTCATTATTATGTCTTTAATGTATTTTTGATATGGTAAATAAATGAAAAAAAAAAAATACTACCACAAGACCTTTTATCAGAGGTCCTCATGGATGATATCAAGTTATAATTTACTTCTTAATTTTTAAAGATTACAAGGAAATGTTCCGTCTGTAGGATCATCATAATTACATCGTAATTAGGTATAGGTACTCCCGACCTACCATAAAACGCACTTCATTTAAAAAATGAACATGTTTGGTAATGAAACTAAACTAAAACGCTGAACTTCGCATGATAGGTGCTTTACGTAATAGTAGAGTATTTAGTGACATGGTTTGAATGGAGAACCTTGCAAATCTTCAACAACGGAAACCGCTTGGCACGGACGTACCTGGTGGTCATCTGAGCTGATTAAGTTTTTATATTTTCACGCCATACTCGTTATTTTTCTATGAACGAGTGAAAATGTTGTTCAAGAAATGAATTCCTCGTCCTTGATTTATACGGAAACGATACTTGTTGAAGATCTGCAAGGTTGACGCCACTAACTCTACTATAATGTACAAACGGCCAAACGCAGACTACCCCACTTTGATCTTAAAAACCGACTCTATTCCCTACGAAATAAAAGCTGATTTCGTAGTTCGAATGGGTAACGTGCTGCCGACCGTACAATCTCGTTCAGTTTTTGAGACAAAATAATACTGTGGAAGCACAGAATAAGTACTAGTACCAGGCATCTCTCACTCAATGTACTTGCCCTCGTTAATAGTCTACTCTCGAGCGCACCGACGGCGGTGCGTAAATCATTAGGCTGCCAACAACCGACGGGCGCGCGCGTACGCACTGTTGAATTATTTGTGTTACGGTCGATTCGTTTCTAACTATGCAAACTTATTAAGTAATATGATTTATACATCTGGTATTTACTGTACAAATGCAACCAGAAGCATAATATATCCTGAATTAGTCTCAATTTTAAATAAAATTCTGGATTAGTCTTAGATTTAAATAACGTAAAAAATTACAGGACTTATCAGAGTCTCGAATGTTTGAACTTTTTAAATATTTTAATAAGTCATCATAATTATACGGCAGACTGAAAGTTCCCACTGATGGTTTTTATAAGATCAATATATGTATGAACACATTTTTGAAAATAATTTAGCACAGAACAACATCTTAGATCTTGTTTTCCCCATTACTACTTATTAAAACTGTTTGTACGAATCCGATTTGTTTTTCGGGACAACCGAAAATTTTGCACAGGTAAACATTTTGTAAAACATTATATCATCATAAAACATTTTAAACCAAGCTACAAATAAAATAGGACTTGTATCGAAAGAGGCAACCCTGACATTATTAGTTTTGCTCCAAGGTCGCGTAGCTGCAGAGGAATAATAACGTAATGTTCGAAACTTAAGGCACATTTTCGGGCGCAGCGGTCTGCGACAAAAAATTGTAGGCTATTATAAGAGTAGGTATGGACGATTTTCCTTAGAGTGATTTATCTGTTACGTAGTAACTATTATATAAACTGTGCTAGTACTTCGTACAGAAGTATGACTTAGCAGTTGTATTCAAATAAATGTCTACTCAATGTCGTCAACAATATGGCGTAATTTAGTTCGCCTCAGAGTCAAGCACATTTTCGTGTAGACACCTACAAAAATCCATTGCAAGATAATTTCATACTTATTGCTCTGGAATATGATACATAATACAGTAAACCTATTCAGTGACGTAATATCACGCGACGCGATAGGGTTGACTGCTACGAGAAGCTTCTAACGCCATCTAGCGCCTCTTTCTAGTACTTTATTCATTCTCGTCCAGCCAGCAACGTAGCCGCGCGGCCGCCGGTGAATAAAACGCGCGAGCGTGTCGCTAGCCGGTAGCGACACGCTCGCGCGTTTTAGCCCCTAAGTAAGGGTCGCCGCGCGTAGGTACGTTTTTGCTACCTTCGCGGGGAGATACACAGGCCTGGTGGAAGTAAGAAAGAATATTGTTGAAAATACTCGTTCAAACGAAGACACTGCCGGCCGGTGATAAGTACCGCTCGTTCCGGTTTGCGTAAGCGAGCGTTAAGCGGGTTCTGCACTGATAAGCCGAGGTGTTAACGTCTAAACGTGCCTTTTAGAAAATGCAAGTCCACTGTCGTTTATTTTAAACGTAATAACAAGCTTCGTTTAATCTCCACGAGGTGTAAAACACTCAATTTGCGAATACCCTTTACTTAATGTTTGTTGAGATATTCTTACCTGTCAAGCTACTTTTATCTGTTGTCAACTATGACAATTGCTATGTGATGTTTGTCAAAGTCAAAGTCAAAAAAATATTTATTCAATTTAGGACACAAAATGCCACTTATGAACGTCAAAATATCAATCAATTATGGCCCATATGGGGCCAGAACATGTCTCCTTATCTTTTGGGCCCTACTAGCGCTTCGAATGTCGATGTTCGAATGTCGAAACATAAAGCAACACTTTTCTTGGATCACACAATCGTAAACTTCTAAAACCACGTACAATCCGATTGTTATTGGTCTCACCCACGGAATTAATTCACAACTTTCTTCCGATATCCGATGTTTATCGTCGATTTTCTTTTTATTGTTTTGCGTAAGCTCTCGTTGAATGTTTGCCAGTGTATTGATTAGTATTTCATTAGCATCAGAAAGGTTTGAACGTGTGTAAAGTGGGCAATGGACAATAAAGGTGGGCTTTGTTTGATAATAAACTTTGTTTTTTGAAAGTGTTCGAAAAGTCGTATTTTAATTTATTTTTTGGACGTTTTCATAGTTCTTAGTTTGTATAGGGAACTTGTGCCAATGCACAACCGGGATAACGCTAGGAGGATGATAAGGATGATGATAGGGAACTGTAAACATAGATTTATTTATTTAAACTTTATTGCACTGTAAATTGTACAATTGGCGGACTTAATGCCTTAGGGCATTCTCTACCAGTCAACCGCTTGATTTAATAGGTGCGGAGCGAAATCGAAATCGAATACGAATCACAGTATAAACTAACTTCAGAAAAGCAATGATACCTAGGTTTCAAAATAATGCAAACATAAAAATTCATATGGCATTTGTGTCATTGCATTGGAATTGCTATCGCGTTACTTTCCAGGAGGTGGCTGGTAGGCCTGTCAATCTTGTTCTTGTCTGATTGTAATATAAAAGTAAAGGATAACGTTTGTGTATTTCTCACACACTTAGAGCACAACAGCACCTTATCTCTTGTGTGTTTTGTTAACCCTTGATGACTAGTCAAAATAAAAAATGACATGTTACGAAGGGTTAATGTTTTTTGTTATTTTTGCCATCGTAACCGAAATTTGGTGTTACCATTATTATTATAAGCCAAGCCAGAAGTTGTAACAGAAACGTAATTAAATATCTTGATTTGACATTTGGCCCGTAATAAAACTGTCAGAATCTTTCTATTCAATTAAGTACGAATCTATCTATTAGAATTTTGCTAGCAGAATTTAGCAGACTTGGACCCTAGGAAATCACAACTTTTACATTCGCACCGTGACTCGAAGTATCGTGTTAACAATTTTGACACATCCGACTTTGAATGAAGTCTAAATTGTGTTTCTTTGCACTTTACCGTACACCTAAGTGACAGATGATCAAATTAAATGGGAAGCAGTATGGGAAGTGTTTCGAAACAAAACCCTATTAGCTCAAGTGGAAACGCCCATGCTATATATAAAAGACCGTTAGTTAGCAATTATAGAAATATTAAATGCAACGGTTCATCTCGGTTGTCTTAGTGTATTAATCTAATTGGATTAGAACATTTAATTACTTTATACGCACTTGAAATGCATGGGTTTAATGGATTCTATAATGGAACTCCATTGGAATTAACAGTGGTTTTGTACTTAATTAAATTGCAAATGCAGTTGCAGTAGTAAACTCGCTTGAACATGAAAACAATAGAATTATGAAATGTGCATTGTCGTATCCTACAGATTTTAGGTGATCAGTATATTTATGTCATGTCATAAATGTAACGTGATTCGTTCTTATTGCCTGATTATTTTTTTAAAACATTTTAAGTTTTTTATCAAAGTTCTGTGGGACGGCGATCCGGATATAGCTAGACAGATCACGAGCAGGAACAGGTGGTAAAACACCACCAACTTCCTGACTACAACGATACAAATAACTCCTTGACATTTATAATGCGCACAGCTAAGATGTGGAAGTCAATACCCGCTTCAGTGTTCCCAACGGATTCCTTCAAAGTCAGAGTGCACCTGGCTTGTTCTGGGTAAGCTCAAACCACCGTCGACTCTGTCTTCGCCACGTCTGGCTTAGTCTTAGAGTCAAGAGCAAACCCATTTATAATAATGAAAAAAAAAACTCATAGCTGTTTTTAAGTTTAGTTTGTTTTAGCTTACCACCAGAAAAGTGTGTGAAAAATGTATTTCCTTATCATGGTAAAAATATAGGTATTTTTACGTCTGGAACAAATATCTGGTTATGCCGCCCGGCAGAAGGGGAAGACTCAAAAAGTGCTGGCTTGTCGTATTATAGCGGATTACATGCGTGCTAATAGGCTCACCATAAAGGATGCAGAAGACCATCCGAAGTGAAGGCATGAGTGGGAAAGCGGACCACGGGCTCCGAAAAAACGCAATCAACCACGCAGGTTGATGATGATGTAAAGATATACATTAATAATGTCCTCCTAGCCGATTGTGACTAAGGCGGCCTATCTCAACAGAGATTAGCCAACTGCGCAGGACATATTACAGTGCACAAGTGTGTGCGCAATACACAGGTGCACTCTCTGTTCCTTCACTCTCATAATTCGGTGAGACGGCAGTCCGACATGACCGTAGAGAGATCAGGCGCAGGACCAACGGCTTAACGTGCTTTCCGAGGCACGGGGTTGTTAACACCACCAACTTCCTGACTCCGGAGCTGTGTCTGAGTAATTTCAAGATAGAAAAACCCAAACACTCTCGGCCCGACCCGGGATTCGAACCCGGGACCTCGTGGATAGTACCCAGCGTGCTGACCACTAGACCAACGAGGCAGTCATACATAAAAAAGATGCATTAACTCTATATAGTCTCAATAAACTATAAATTGCAACAGCGCAGCCTAGCCCACCGGCCTATATAACCTATATCGGCACCTCGCTAATTTCACAAGTCTGTATCGCCTCTCGCCGACCCCGTTGCATCGTTATAAGGGAACACTGTGAACTTTACCTGACCGAGTCTAGTAGTGATGTGCATTATAAGCGCTAACAATGTAGGATCGAGAACGCGTCATATGGACCACTGGAATACCTGTATAAAAATCTCTTAGTTGCAACTAAAGTTGTTTTTTCGTTATGAAAGGGATCAAGAATAGAACCACAGCAAAATATACCACTAAAATCATTCGGTATCCTCTAGCCGTTTCTTTCAAAAATTGGTTGATAATTTGAGTAAGTACATACTTGTATTAGTATGACAAATACGTCAAATACTTCAGTCGTGTACCAAATAATACGTAGCATTATCGTTTTTATTTGTTGAAGTAGCTAGTACTAATCAGCTCATCGTTTATATCACTCGTTGCTTAACATTTCAATAATAATTCAAAGTCCCACACATCTTTTTGTTTTAGTTTAAGGTCAGACTCCGCCCGATCAGTGACTCATCCGTAATGTGTACAAACCGATTAGAGATTCTTTTTTTCTGATGATATGTCGTTCCTTACGACAACTTCTGCGCAAATGACGATTTTCTCATACAAACTTCCACCCCCCTTTTTACCCCCTTAATGGATGATTTCTGAGATAAAATCTACCCTATGTTTATGTCGTTTGACCTAATATTCATTTAATCGAATCTTGTTTGACAAATATGTTCATTTCATCTAATTAGTTCGCGCACCGGACTTCTAAACCGGGCGGTTGCGGGTTCGAATCCCGCAGGGGGCAAGTGTTTGTGTGGTGAGCGCGAGCATTTGTGCCTAAGTCATGGATGTTTATATGTATTTAAGTATTTCTATCCGTTATCCTAGTCACCATAGCACAAGCTCATGCTTAGTTTGGGGCTAGGTAATTGGTGTGTTTGTTGAAACAATTTATAAAAAAAAAAACATTTGATCGAATTTTTACTTTGCCTAATATCATCGGACATAATGTTTATTTAACCAAAAACGTTTAAAAGCAAAGGGGGACTTTTAATAGTGTTTTTGAAGTACAAACTCGTTTTTGGCGCTTCGCCGGCCACTGCCGCGGCACCACTCTTAGCGTCAGGAAAATGCGGTGCATACCCCCCCCCCCCCCCCCCCCCCCCCGCCAGCGGGGATGGTGGAGGGGGTTATGTGGGGCTCCAACCCACTAAAAACCTGACGGTGTCCTCCGGTGCTGTTGTCGGTGCGAGTGCATGGGTTTCAGCCGACGCTATGCCACCACGCACTCGCTCCCAGCTGCGGCCCACGAAGTTGACAGGGCCCCGCCCGGCTTCGAGGAGGGGAGAGCAGCCCCTCCTCCCGAACCCGAACTGGGAGTCGGCCAGATCAGGGCCGACTTCCTCCAAGTGCTTGACGAGACGGGCAGCAACTACGCGCTCTAGGAGTTTTCCCGCCTCGTCCAACAGCACAATTGGGCGGTAGCCAGAGGGGTCTTCCGCCGGCCTCCCCTCTTTTCGGAGGAGCACCAGACGGCCCTCCTTCCACCGCCGGGGGAACAGCCCCAGCTGGAGGCACTCATTAAAGAGGCCCCGCAGCTGGAGCTCGAGCGACCCGGACTCTTCTGAGAGAGCCAGGACCCAGGCTCGGGCATGAATGCCGTCGAGTCCTGGGGCCGTCTTTTTGCCACGTAGGCGTAAGACGGCCGCTCCCAGTTCCCCTTCTGTGACCTCAGGCACATCTTCAGTGTACGAGGTCACCACCGCTGGGGACGCCATGGTCGGGGGGACAAAATCGTCTCCCCTCGTGGGAAACAGTGTCTCCACCACGGTGCTCAGCACCTCCGGCTCGAGGGTGCTGGTCACTGGGGGGGTCCAAAGACGGAGCTTTTGCCGTACCAATTTGTACGGCTTACCCCACGGATCCCCCTCAAGCGTCCCCAGCAGCTCTTCCCAAGCCGCTGCTTTGGACCGGCTGATTGCAACGCGCAGTTCTATCGCAGATTCGCGATAGGTTGCGTACAGCCGGTCCTCCTCCTCAACGTCGCGGCCTGCACGACGGCGGCACCGCTGATAGACGCGGCGACGCTCGACGCACACGCGGCGGAGCTGCGCGATCTCATCCGACCACCAATATACATTACGGGGGGACGGCACGGATCTTATGCGAGGCATGGCCGCATCGCAAATCCGCGACATGGCCTCACATACCATTTGCGCCCCCCCGTCAACGTTTGCCGATGGTGGCATCTGAGGCCACGTCTGGACAATGACCGCCTCCTGCAGTAACTCCTTGTCCAGACCCCTCAGCGCCCAACGCGGGCCATCCAATCGCGGCAGGCTGGGGCCGACAGGCATGGCTGGAGGCGATGCGGAGACGCTAAATCTGATGTACCGGTGATCAGATAGCGTCTCCTCGTCCTCCAGCACTCGCCACTCCTGGACGCGGTGCGCTAGGGGGGAAGTCGTAAACGAAACGTCCACGATGGACCCCCCATTATGGCGCACACACGTGTCAACCGTGCCACGGTTCAGCACGGACAGCCCGCACTCCACCACCCACTCTTCCAATACCCGGCCTCGTGCGTTGGTGACTGGAGAACCCCAAGCCGAGGATTTGGCATTGAGGTCCCCGAGCACGAGGACCGGGTATGGAGAGCACCGGCGAACGGCAACCCCCAGCTCCAGGAGGTATGCCTCGAAATCGGCGAGTGGCCGATTTGGGGAGAAATAGACTCCCACTACGACCAACTCGCCGATTCTTGCCAATGCAAACCCCCTACCTCCGTAGGTGTTGGTGAAGGGGGGGGATCGACCTCGCTGCAGCAGCGCCACCAGGCCGTTCTGATCGCCGACCCAATCCGCCCGAGACGGAACTCGGTAGGGTTCGGCGATCACCACGACATTAACGTCCCACTCCGTCGCGGTCTGGACCAAGAGATCCTGAGCCGCGCCGGAGTGGTTAACGTTAGCTTGTATGAAATGGAGATCACACATGAATGACCTCCATTTCAACCACCTCCGCCCTGGCCTGGGTGGCCGGTTTGGTGGGTGGCGGCTTCTTTTTGCCGGCCGCTGTCCTTTTCGCCGTCGCCTTTAACTTCGGGGACTTGGCGCAAGCCTTGCCCCCGGCGAGGTGGTCTGCCTTTTTCCCCGCTGCCTCGCAGACTGGGCAGTGGGGTTTGGCAGTGCACGCCGCGGCCATGTGGCCGGATTGACCGCAGCGACGACAATCGTTGCTGCGGTCTACCCCTGCTTTACATTGGGCCCCGACATGGCCAGGCGCAAAGCAGCGGTAGCATCGGCGTGGACGTGGGTCTAGAACCGTTACCTTCGCCGAGGACCAGCCAACTAGCAGCTTAGAGGCTGCCAGTTTTTTGGCAGCGGCAACCGGACACCGAATGAACGCGGTGCCAGTGCCCCGCCGATGGCCCACCTTAATTTCGCCGGAAACTATGCTGTCCAGCGAACACACGCCAACCCTGCTCACGGCCTCCTTGAGCTCCATCAAAGTGACGGAGTCGTCGAGGCCAGTGATGCGGAGGTCCGCTTTTGCTTCTGGCCGGTCCACTCGGACCTGCTCCGGGTCCAGCGCCGCACGCAGGCGGTTCGCCAAATCGTCGGCCTTTGGGCCTCTCGTGACCCCTGGAAGCTCGAGGATACGAGCCCCCGTTGCCGCCTGGCGGAACTTCACCGAGGCGATACCGAGTTCAGCTAAGTTGACCTTGGCCTTGGCCTCAGACAGCACCTCTGCGTAGGAAACGCCGCGCTCCTGAGCCGCCCCCTTCAGCGTGATAACCACTGCTGAGGAGCGGGGCGGCTTCAGCTTGCGCAGGCCGGACCCCTTGGTCGGCGCGTTGGTTGACTTTGGAGCGTTAGTTGGCTTGGCGGGGGCCTTTGACCTCGGCCGCTCCGCAGTTTTAGAGGAGCGAGCTTTGGGACGGCGGCGTTTTGTCACCGTCGTCCAGGCCTCCTCCGGTCCTTTAGGGGTCACCGCAGCCTTCTGGGTTATTTCAGGAGCGCTGGGCTTCCCTTTCGAAGAAGTTTTCCTCTTCCCTTTTCCCTTGCCACTAGGTGCCGGAGCGGGATTAGATTGGGGTTGAATAGTCTTCCCACCATTAGTTTTGGCAGCGGCCGGTGCTTTCGACTTTTCCGGCTTGGAAGCAGACTTGCTTCCACTAGTAGAAGGACTGGTAGTTTGGTCCTTCTGTGGCGCTACCTTTTTGGTAGGCGGCGCCGGTTTCGACGCAGCCGCTTGAGCTCTATCCGCTGCAGCAAGTGGCGGGCGGTGGTGCTTGGCAGGCAGAAGGCGGCCGTCAATCTCAAGGCCCTCTAAATGGGCGCTGACCATTGTAGTCAGCTGGGCCGAGAGGGAGCGACGGAGCTGTTCCACCATGTCGCTTTCCGTGGTGGCAGATTGTGGGGCGGGCGTTGCGTCCTTTCCGGCACTTCGGATCTCGTCCCGCAGCTGCCCGAGCTCTTTTCGGAGCGCTTTAATATCCGCCTTGAGTCGGTCGTTTTCCGACTTTAAGCGGGCCGTCTCATCGGAGACGGACCGTGTTGCCAGTTCGGCTACCGCCTCCCGAATCGCCCTCACCGACGCCTTGAGGGCACTCTGGAAAGTCCCTTTAAGGTTAGAGGACCTTTTCGCGACCACTTCGATGGTCTCCAGGCAATTGTCGAGTCGGCCAGATAGGTCCGCCGCCGTCAATTCCTCTGCGTTTTCCCAATTAGCAGCGACGGACAGGAATCTGGTTGCTGCATCGGGCTGACTAGGCCGTGCGGCCATTTTCCTTTCTGCTTCCAGGCGGAGGGATTCCCTCTCCGCCCGGTCGAGTTCACGCGCACAGCTTTCATCGGCATCTGTAGTAACCCCGATGTCACTCTCTACTTCACTAGCCGCCTCCTTGAGGCACCTTTTTTTTTTTTTTTTTTTTTTTTAGCGTCAGGAAAATGCGGTGCATTCCCCCCCCGCCAGCGGGGATGGTAGAGGGGGTTATGTGGGGCTCCAACCCACTAAAAACCTGACGGTGTCCTCCGGTGCTGTTGTCGGTGCGAGTGCATGGGTTTCAGCCGACGCTATGCCACCACGCACTCGCTCCCAGCTGCGGCCCACGAATATGACAGGGCCCCGCCCGGCTTCGAGGAGGGGAGAGCAGCCCCCTCCTCGGTACAAGCAACGACGCGCGGGAACACACACGCGCCGCTGCGACCCCGTGTGGGCGTATCGGTACCCCCGCACCGAGTACACCCGGGGTCCTTCAGGGAGGCGGAAGGAGGAGAGCAAAGCGTCCCCTCTAGCGGCCTGTGCGTCGGCGGCGGATCATCGGGGCGTCAGCCGAAGCCTCTCGCACCCTCTCCGCCTCCTCCTTCTGCAGGAGCACGCTCTCGCAGAAGGTTTGCACGGCCGCAAACGCCTCCCTGGATCCGGCCATCCTCGCCACGATGGCAGCGAGTGACAAATCACCTCCGACTACCGCGATGAGGTCCTCGCGCTCCCTCGCCCAGGCCGGGCACGACTCGAGGGTGTGTTGCGCGGTATCCTCCTCGCGGCCGTCACAATGGTGACACCGCCCGGTCAACTCGCGACTAATCTGGGCGAGGTACGCCCCAAAACAGCCGTGGCCAGTCAGCATTTGGGTCAGCCTGTAGGACAGGCGACCGTGCCCACGACACATCCACTCCTCCAGCACAGGCTGGAGGGCCTGACAGGTGCGTCGACCGGCTTGGCTGACGGCCAGGCGATCCTGCCACCGCTCCACGGCGGACTGCTCCAACCGAGCCCGCTCCGCCTCGACCTCACGTGCTGCAGGCCTTTGCCCCTGGGACCTCTGGTCTCCCCGCCACTGATAAAGAGCGGCGAGGACCAGTGCATGGAGATCCCATGGCATGCTCCCGGCCAACGCGAGGGAGGCATCCGCCGAGACCGTGCGGTAGCCGCGGATTTCCCGTATGGCCAAGTGGCGCTGCGCCCTCCTCATCAGCATGGCGTTGTGATCCGACATGGCGTCGTACCACACCGGTGCCCCGTACAGGGCCATGGACCGCACGACGCCCATGTACAAACGCCGGCTGAATGAAGAGGGCCCACCCAAGTTCGGCATTAACGTGCCGAGCGCTCCGGCCACCCGCAGGAGTCTCGGCGCCAACCGTTCAAAGTGGGCGCGGAAACTCCAGCGGGGGTCCAGCGTCAGCCCCAAGTATTTGAGGGTTCGCCCTAGTACAATCTGTGTGCCGCCCACAGAGAGATGGGACCCTGCTGGTGGCGCTTGTCGAGGCCCGTGAAAACACAGGGCTTCAGATTTATCGAGCGCCACCTCCAGTCCCAGCCTCCGGATCCGCTGCACCACAGTTGCGACGCCGGCAGTCGCGCGTCGCGTCGCCTCGACGAAGTTGACTCCGCTGGCAGTGACGAGGGTGTCGTCGGCGTAACAGGTTACGCCCACCCCCGTAGTAAGACTGCCGCGGAGGACCCAGTCATAGCCAATATTCCACAGGAGTGGTCCTAGAACCGACCCCTGCGGAACGCCACACGACGACTGCCTGCGAACCACTCCTCTCGGGGTGACGCACATCACCTCGCGATCGCTTAGGTAATCGGCGATCACTGCTTGCAGGTAGGCGGGCACCCCGTGATACTCGAGGGCCCGCCTGATGCTCGCCCACGGCAGGGTGTTGAACGCGTTGGCAATGTCGAGGGACACCGCCAACAGCACCTCGCCGCGGGACACCGCACTCTCTGCAAGCTCACGCAACCTGAGCAACGCGTCGATGGTCGAGCGCCCGGCACGGAAGCCGAACTGGAACTCACTCAACCCAGGCCCCGTCCCCTCGAGATGCCGGACGAGGCGCACGGAAATTATGCGCTCGAAGAGCTTCCCGATCTCGTCCAGCAGGACAATGGGTCGATAGGCCGAGGGTGAGTCCGCCGGACGGCCTTCCTTCGGAAGAAGGACCAATCTGCCTTGTTTCCACAGCGGAGGGAAACGTCCCTGGGCAAGGCATGCCGTGTACAGCCGCCGAAGTCGGATGTCCAGACATCCAGCGGCAACCACCAGAGCCTTGCCGGGGATGCCGTCTGGTCCCGGGGCCTTGTTCTTGGCGCGCAGCCTAAGAAGCGCGCCGCCAAGTTCGCCCTCCGAGACGGGCTCCGGGTCCGCTGTGGCAGCAGGCGGGTGGGGTCGCATGGCCGGTGGCACGTGTTCCCCTCTAGAGGGGAACAGGCCGGACACGACTGCGTCCAGGAGAGCCGGCTCCAAGGTCTCCGTGACTGGGGCTGCCCATGGCCGGAGTTTCCCCCGAACCGTGAGATACGGGCGCCCCCACGGGTCCCTGGAAAGGTCGGCCAGCATCTCCTTTCTCGCCTGCGCCTTGGCCTGCGCTATGGCGACCCTCAGGTCCTTCTTGGCCGTCCGATAGGCCTCGTGGAGCGGAGCGTCGAGATCCGGATCTCGACGTCGCCTACGCAAATGGCGGGAGGATGCGCGGCGCGCTGCGATACACGCACGGCGCAATTCGGCGATCCTCTCCGACCACCAATAGACGTGACGTCGGGGTGGCAGGGGCCCGGACCGAGGCATAGACGCATCGCATACGTGCGTCAGCGCCTCCCGGAACCACTCTGCCTCCTCGTCCACCTCGACCTCTCCGCTCGGGACAGGGAGCCACGCTTTGACAAGGGCTGCCTCCTTGAGCATGTCCCTGTCCAAGGCCTTCAGCCTCCACCTCGGGAATGGGGAAGTTGCTGTCCTCACAGAGGAACGGGGTGATGGCGAACCGGAAGCGGAGATGTCAAACCGGATGTACCGGTGATCGGACAATGACTCCGCCTCCACCAACACCTCCCAGCCACTAGTTCTGGCGGCAACCGCGGGATGGGCAAACGTAATGTCCACCCTTGAACTTCCCTGCGGTCGCACGCATGTGGGGGTCGTCCCTCTGTTGAGGATTGTTAGCCCATGTGAAGTGGCCCACTCCAGTAACTTCTCGCCGCGCCTGTCGGTCAGCCTGGCCCCCCAGGCGGTCGACTTGGCATTGAAGTCGCCTGCTACGAGCGCGGGCAGTGAGGACCGCTGCAGATCGGCACTCAGCCTGTTAAGGCCGGCCTCGAATGCAGCGAATCCATCGTTGGGGGGGCAATATACCCCGGCCAACAACATCTGCCCGTACTTGACGACCACATAGCCATCGCCTTGGGCGTGAAGAGTGAACAGCAGGCCGCCAGCGAACTTAATCGCCACAAGGCCCGCCGAATCAACTGCCCAATCCGAACGCCCCGGGGGGACGTAGTACGGCTCCGACAGGATTGCCACATCGGCGGCCCATTCCGCAAGATGCTGCAGCAGGAGGTCCTGGGAGGCGGCGGAGTGCCCGACGTTCGCCTGGACGACTTTTAAGGCCATCCTAGGCGCCCGTCACTTCCATGTCCTCCCCGGACCCCCTGCCTTGGGGTGGAGGCACTGCGGCTGGAGTTCCGGCGGCCGCAGGTTTGCCTTTATTCTTTTTGGGTGGGGAGCAGTTCTTGCTCCCCACCTTATGGCCGGCTGGCTTGCCCGCATCTGCGCAGATGGGGCAATGCGGGGCGGCGCTGCAGTCTCTGGCAAGGTGACCCGGCTTACCGCAGCGATGGCAATGGTCGCTGCGGTCAACGCCGGACTTGCACTGAGCCCTGCAGTGACCGGGTTCGAGACACCGGTAGCACCGCAGGGCTCTCCTCTCCAGCAGATCTACTCGTGCGGAGACCCACCCCACCAGGAGCCGGCCCCGCACGAGCAGTTTCGCCGCTGTTATGGGGACCTTGATGACCACGGTCCCCATGCCAGTGTTGGAATGGCGAATCTCGCCAACCCTCACCGCTTCCGCCGCGCAACCGCCCTTGGTGGCCGCCGCTGCCGCGACCTCTTCCCTGGTCACAGAGTCGTCCAGCCCAGACAGCCGGACGTCTACCATGACCATAGGTCGGGTCACCTTGACCTGGCCTTCCGGGAGGACCTCTCGGAGCCTGGCCGCCAGTGCATCCGCTCTCGCGTCATTCGCCGAGCCGGGGATCTCTAAGAGCTTACCCCCGGCCTTCGCCCCGCGAAAGCGGATGCCCTCGATGCCAAGCTCGCCCAAGTCGATCTTGGCCCTGGCCTCCCTTAATACGTCCTCGTATTTGGCTCCGCCTTGAGCAGCCTCTGGCTGCAGGGTGATGAGCACCGCTGCTGATCGCGGTGGGCGGAGCCTACGAGGCGCGGGCCTTGGTCTTTTGGCAGCGGCGGCGGCAGGCTGTGCTGCGGGCGCAGTTGCAGCCGCAGGCCGCCTCAAGCCACGCCGGACGACTGTCGTCCACGCCTCGTCCATAGATGTGGGCGCCGGAGGCAGAGGGCGCGGCTCGCGGCGCGGTGGGTTGGGGACTGTGTTGTCCCGTCCACCACGCCGGTTCTTGCGGCGGCGGTTCGCTGCCGGCCTGGACGTTGCGGGCGTCGGCGCAGTGGCTCTCTGTTGCCCCCTGATCCCGGAGGCGGCTGCGGTGACCGGGGCCTTAGTGGCCGCCCTGGTGTTCGCCGGCCCTGCCGCGGGTGTCACCGCCTGCGGCATGCGGCGGTCAGCCGCGAGCGGCGGACGCATCCTCTCCTTTGGGAGGAGGGGCTCGAACGCAGCAAGGCGTGCGTCAAGCATGGTGCCCACTCGAAGCATTATCGAGCGGGCAAGTTCCTCCTCCCTGTCCTCCGCTGCCGGAGTCCGTCTCGCCGCCTTGGCCGCAGGGGGCTTTGACGAGGGCGCCGTTCTCGGCGCCGGTTCAGGCGTGGGAGGTTCCGCCGCCGTGTCGGGCACCGGCGTCCTCCCCGCCTTCAGAGCGGCCACCTCCGCCTTAATGGCCGCCATCTCGCGCTGCAGCTGAGCATTGGCTGCAGCCAAGCGCCGCACCTCGTCATTGACGGTGCGCTGCGAGAGCTCGGTGACCGCGCTCTCGATGCACACCGCCGCCTCCGTGAGGAGCTTCTGGGTTGTGCCCTTTTGCCCGCGGAACTGGGAGCATTTAAGCACGGCTTGGGCGCTAGCCCTTGCCTGCTCCACCAGCTCCGTGGCGGTGAGCTCACCCACTCGCTCCTCGGCCTGCAGTGCTGCCCGCTTAATGTTGCGGGTCAGCCGTATGGCCACATCCTCCTCCTCCTCGGACGGCCCCCCTTTCTTTTTCAAGAAGGTTTCGGCGCTCAGCCGAGCCGCCGTCCCCCCCTTGCCTCCACGCCTCGCCGTAGGCGCAGGCACTCTCCTCTCCTCCTCCAGGCAGATGGATTCCCTGTCCGCCCGATCGAGTTCACGGGCACAAATATCATCGCCATCCGTAGTGACGATCTCGCTCTCTACTTCACTAGCCGCCGGAGTATTGGAGCGCACGAAGCGTCCGTGTTTGTCCCTCCGGAGCTGCGAAGCTCTCGTCCCTCTTGATGTTTGCCGACCCCTCCTCGAAGTCGGCAGCTTGGGGGCCGGCATGCCTTCCTCGTCTGAGGACGGATCCACCGACTCGCTTCCCACCAGAGCAGGGTCGCGTGGACGCTTCCTAACGGAAGATTGTTCACGCGGTCCTCCTTCAATTCTCCTCCTTCCATCAGCACTCTGCTCGCGCAGAAGAGCACCCCCCATATCCCCAGATTTATTAGAATTAGAACTCATAATAGTTCCCACGAGTGTGGGGGAAATAAAGGTCCACCCGGGCAGTGCCCCCTGTACCCGGGTAAGCGTACATACTCTAGGGAGTCCGCCGGTTCCCTAGAGGTGTGCCGTTCACGACTGACCACCCGTCAGCCACGCATCCCCTCGCCACGGCACCAAGCTTGAGATTGGGGTAACTTTTTATAGAGGTTTCCTCCCTCTCGGCCCGGCCAATTAAGGCAAGACCGGCCCAGCAGCGAGCCGCGAGACGTGATCCACGACACTCGCCGCCAGGTCTTTCTCCCCGGGCGCCAGTTTCCCGGCGCCTTGCGCACACCGGGCTACTCTGTAAGCAGAGCGGGCGGTGCGCACACCCCTATTGCGCACTTATTGTGCACGACAACCTGGCCGCCCGATACGGGACAGACGCCAGCCTCCCACTGCCGCCCGATGCGGGACAGACGCAGCGGGGACACCTCGGAGACACCTCTTGGCTTCACCTGCCGCTGGATTGCGACAGACTACTGAGCCCCCCTACCACGACAAGGTAGGTGTCCATCAGGGGGGTCCTTGAGGCACCTAACCTAACCTAACCTAATGTAATCAAACCTAACCTAACTATTCCCTATACTTATTTATTACTTCGGAATATAGTTATAAGTTACATTTTATTAGATGTTTTAAGATTAGATAAAACAAAAAAATATCAAATGACTATTAGGTAAAATGATCATTATGCCACTTGAAGATTAGCGTTAACGTTGTTATATAAAACAATTATGATTTGAAAAAAAAAAAAAAAAAAAAAAAATGATGTCAAACAAAATTAGGCCAAACAATCATTATATTAATCGTTGGTAAGCTTAGTAATATTACATCAAACGTTTTTCGGCAAAACAAAGGAGGACCTTGATGTGATGCCTTTGGCTAACTGTGGGATTTTTATAGGCTAACTTTACTTAGGGTATTTTATCGATAATATTATTCGTTGTTTCAAGTCCACCACTAAAAGCCCGCGAGGCGACAAGTTGACGGGGTGGGTCGGTCTGATATTCGCAATGAGCTAGTGCAATACTTCGTAATTTGAAGTGGTAACTTGCAGTTTGAAGCAACACCTATTTACCGAAGCAGTGTAAAGACCAATAATTATGTTGGGGACGTGTATCAGGGCGCCCTGTGCATGCATAAATGAATGACTTTTATTACTTTTTACCCGACTACGGCAGGAGGGTTTCGTTTTTCGAGAGTATGTATGTATGTATGTATGATTGTTTGGCACGCCCTACAGCCCAAACGGCTGGACAGTTTTTGACATATGATGTGTCATTGAATTTGGTAACATTGTGAGAGTGACATAGGCTATACATTTAAAAAATGGCGCCCGCAAATGAAAAAAAAGGGGAAAGGGGGATTGATTTTTTCATTTCCATAGCAATATGGGTATCAAATGAAAGCCCGTAAAAAGACCATTTCAAAAATACAAACATTTTTGCAGTTAGGTGTTTTGTTTTTATTTTACCAAGAATTTGGATCACATTAGAGGATTTAAGTCTATATGTTTATTTTGTGCGGCTTAGATTTAGGAAGTCAAGTTTGTTGCGGTGCAAGAATGCTATGAATTAGCTAATCGAACGATTTTCGTAAGATTTTGGTTTTTACGACTCTTTTTCGATTATGATAATACATTATACATTATATACGGTTGCCATACTATCACCGCTCTTGATAAAGAAATAAAGATTTACATATAGAACTACAGTACCTGGGCGACCGAGCTGGACTCGGTTACTAACTACTATTTAATAAAAAAACTTTATGATTCGTAAATCTTATTTAAAAAACTAAAACAAGTTATAAACTTGAATAAATAATTTGTAAGTAAAACACATGAAAACTCGAAAACACGCGTTTTCCTAAACATAAGACTAATCTAGATCGATTTTTCAACCCCGATAACCCCCACATATTAAATTTCAGCGAGATCTTTAGAGCCATTTTTTCTGAAATCACAAATAATAATGATAATGACAATGTTAATTTAAATAGTTCTCTTATGTGCGTCATCTGTCAGAAACAGCCTTAGAAACGATGTAAGAAAACGCATTTACAATTTTATTTCGAAAATGAAAAGTAGAAGGCGTTTAATATCTATTTAATTATAAACCCATTAATTATAATAACCGACATTATGCTTAAACGTAGACCAGATGTAGCGGATGTTGTTCAGACAAATATGGAAAATGTCTGTTAGTAATATCAGAAAGTAGGTTTTGAAGAGGAAAATAACATTCCACTTTGCATACTCTTGTTTGTATTGGTTAGTAAAATCAATAGCTCGTCATTCGTAGAGCAGATTTTTAGAGCGCCGTCTCTTTCAGACAATCTGTCTCGCCTACACAATCGCTCTACAAATATAAACATTCTTGCTAATAGTTTCGATTCCTTCTTTATGTTTGAGTTATGTGATGTCCATTCATTCATAAATGTATTTTCTTTCTATTCTTTCTTTCTTTCTTTCTTTCGATGGTGCAAAACATTAGTATCTTCTTTTCTGTGTGAATACAGTTCTTTAGTTTGATAGTTTAAAGTCTGATATTCTCATAGCTTAAAACTAAAGTAAGATTAAGGGTGGAGTTCATTGAGACATGTTTAATTCTTAAACAGCCGGTTAAAAATTATTTGGCATATTTTGTATGAAAATTGTGTCAAATAAACCGTGAATTCTCGTTTACCGGCTATTTAAGAATTGGCAAACTGGGGTCTAAAAATAATAGTTTGCTACTAAATTATAATATATATATAATTATAAATTATACATATCTTCTTCAAGAATTACTCGGTTGATAGAGACGAAAATTGCATGAAAATCTAATCGGTACTTTTTGCAAACTTACAAACAGACAGACACGGCGGGTGACTCTATTTTTAATGTATATAGTATCATTATAATTTGTATGCATAATTATTATTGTATATTTATGTAACTCAGAATATTTATTAGTGTTATTAAAATTTAATCGCCTTAGTAATTTATGTATATGTATGCTTATATCGTGTCTTTTTATTTATTTTTTATTCTTTACCCATTTCTGTTAGTTTTCACCGCCGAACTAATTAGTCGTTAGATGCACTTCGGCATTTAAGAATCTGACATAAAGTGACATCTGACATTTTCACTTCCTTAACGGCAATTTTTAGTAAGTATACCTCAATACGAAACCGTATTCAGTAACTTATTGTTATATTTTGACGAGCTTAAAGCATTTTAAACAGGCCTCCCGGGGTTCTTCGAACGATCGAATAGGATCGAAGCTACGTATTTGTTATTTTCCATCGGTGATCCAAAGACAACGTTTATTGTAACATTTTTATGTAAATCAGAAAAACCTGCCGTAATGATTGAAAGAAATTTCCATATTTGTTTGTTATCTTTTACAAAGCGGATTCATTGGTCATAAAAAGGTTTTAACAATTGAAATGTAGTGTGTAAGGAGGTCTTTAGGTAATATTTTACATACGGAATGTAACTGGTATATATAAATAAGTATTTGTTTCCTTGGATAAGTTAAGTAGGTATAATAGTTAATGTTTTATATTAATTTCGATCGCCTTAATTTTCAAACTGCGGAACTTCCAACGCAGTAGTGTGATTCCGCTGCGTCCTTACTTGCAAGAAGAGGTATGATCATAAAGAAGCGTGGATCTTTTTGAATGTTCTAGCTGGAATCTCATAACGCCAGAAAAACCTGTGATCTACTTACCAGATGTGAGTCTACCTTCACATCTATCTTTAACCAGCTAAAACAGCCTCTGGGTTCCTTCGAACATAGGCCTCCTCTATCCTCCACCGACTTCTGCCCCCGGCTACTTGCATCCAGTCAATTCCAGTTTGTGGCCCGATATCATCTGTCCATCTCTTAGGCGGTCTTTCTCTGCCGCGGGTGTCATTGCGGCGTCATACCTTCACTCACATTCATTTTAATATTTCCAATCTCCACTTTATTATTCTCCATGCGTGTTCCCTAATCTTACTTATGGATTATTATGTTCGTTATGAACACAGAGGTTGCTTACTTATCGACCTTCCAAGGTGTAGGTAATCTGCGACCCAGTTTTATGGTTTCATTTCCTTCGTTAGGTACGCGTTATGCTAAATCGAATAACATTGATTGAATATTTTTAAGTTAGTTAGTGGATCCTCCTTATTACTGGACCTGCATGCCTAACTCGATTGTTTTTTAATATTTTGATAACAATAGCTTTTTGGAAAGCACAGCTTTAAAACTAAAGTCAGGTAAGCATGATAGCTATAAAAATTATGAAAAAATGACAATTAATATGTCATTTTGGATTATTCCGCAACATAGCTTTTATTTAAGTTAGAAGTAGATTTCATTGCAACGATTTAGTTAAATTATGTCTAAATCGAACAAAATTATACGACGTGGAATTTCATCAGCAAGTTTATCTGCAATAAGATAGTCTTCGTTTGATTGCGTTTAGCTTTTGGTAGCCCGAAAGTCTCTGCCATAGCTCTTGTACCAATAGTCAAGACAGTAGAGTTGCCGGGGCAAAAGGTCTAGTCGAAAAAAGCCAATCCTTTTAAATCCTTCATAATAAAAACTCTTTCTCGAGTCTTGAACAACGCTTACAATAGAAAGCAACTTTCGATGTCGGTGCACTCAGAATGCATGAATATTCAGAGGTTTGGACAATTTCTTTCAATTTGCAAAAATGCAAGACTAGCCTCTGGTGCAACAGAAAAGAATCAATAAAAGGATTGGCCATTAGTAGAGTTTTCAATTTTTGTGAGCGAAATTTAATTTCATTAGTAGAGTTGTTCAGAAAAAAAAGATACGTAGTCTCTGCTTCTAAGAAATTTTTGTTGTGGCGCATAACACAATGAAGGCACAACGTCTCAAAAGTTCTTGTTTCGTTTTTTAATGTCGAAAAGAATTACTCCTTCATACAAAACCTACACTTGCTTGCACGCGTGAGGACCCTGTACAACGTCACTGATAAAGTGTTGTTAATAGCTTCGCTGAGTATTGGTGCTCAAAAATATAACGTCGACGAAGAAAAAAATATAAAGATAGCAAAAACTCTATCAAATCGATAAAACCGTTTAAGAGATCGGTTTGAACACTCAACCTAAATTATTTTACATTTTCCATTCCGTTGTGGATAAAAATAAAAATAAAGGAGACTCCCATAAAGTCAATAACATCTTTGTACACGTAATTGCTAAGCGCATCTGCAAGGTTATTAAGTCTAGTTTTTGCTCTTCTATTGCCTTACGGTGTAATTTTGCACGGGCTCAAACCATGCCGTTTGAGCCTGTGCAAAATTACACCGTCTTGCATAATAATTTGCCGAACGCATATTAATGGATCACCAGGCAAGTTACAGGGTTATATTAAAAGTTTTCTATCAGTATAAAGCTATTTGACTTAAAATCGAAGTGTCATTGCTTTCCAGGGGGCTAATTACGTAACTCTGTTGAATCGCTTGAAAATGTCACATTTGACAACTTCAGTTACTCTGTTAAGCTGGGCATTCACGGTCAGTTCTAAAAATGACTCCACTCACTAACATAAAAATAATCTAAAAACTGACTTTCATTCACTGCTGCCAGAATGTGGGCAATACGTGGGGCAAAGGGGACTTTTTTTTAATTTAGTGAGTAAAATGGTCGGGAAGGTCTTAGAACCAGTAAAATATGGGCAATTGTGGAAAAAAGTTATAACGTTAAGTTACTTTTTTAGTACTTATGCCTATGTTATATATTAATTACCGATGTTGAAAACGACAAATTTTGGTCGTACCTCAGACCGACTAATTAGTTTAACTGGCCGTGCATGGCCAACTTTAGTAACAAAACTTTGATTGAAATAATTTCATTCAAAGTTACATAATCTGCTACTAGATGTCAGTTTAATTGAAAGTGATTTTTAAATCAATCGAGCGGCAGGTCTGCCGTACTATAAAATACTATGAATTTAAACGGACATACACAAGCCATTGTACACACGCGGCACGTCAGACTACCCCACTTTAACCTTAAGACCGCTTCTATTCCTACGTGACAAAACACGGTTTTGAACATCAAAACCGCAACCTATCAACAATTATTCACAAAAGCTTCAAGAATACCCCTACTGCTTTTTACTTTAGCTATTGTTTGAGGCCAATCAAGGCTTTTAATTAGGTACCCATAGCTTCCTCCTGCAGATAATTACACATTAGAATAGCTTAGATTTATTGCTTATTGCCTATGCGGTATCATGCAACTGTGCTCAAATGGTGCTCATCCGGAAAATTGTGTTTAATAATAGTAGGAAAGTATGGGTTGATTTCTTCATCAAAGAAATGCAGTCGTGAACTCTTTGAACTTTACAGATACTTGTTGAGATACACAAGATTATTATAAACTAGTGAATTTGCACTTAAAGTTAATATTTTGCTTTTGAAACATGTTTTTTAGCACCTAAATACTTTTTGCTGTTTTGCTAGCGGTTTGGATTGGAAAATAATATTGCATTTTGCGGGAAGTCGAAAGAAGCTGTACCCTTGCAACAGTTGCAACCTATTCGGTAGCATAAAATAAAATATCCGGCCAAATTAAGCACCAACTGCCGCACTCAGAGACGTCAATTAAATTTAATCTATAATTAAGTCTAGTTCTATCACTTTCTTTGTCAATGAAATTGAAAAAGACGGCATTAGCCATAATGACGGATTAACTTTAATTGACGTCTCTGAGTACGGCAGTTAGTCTGGCTTTTGTATTTTGAATATGGCTACCCTAACCACAGATAGTATGACAGAGGGCTCGATACCAATGCGCCCTGTCTAAGATTAAATTAAGGGTCAGTCTCTCTCTTTCTCTGTCAAACAAACGAAAAAAGACTTTCTTACGTATTTATACAAGTTTTTGCGTGTTTTCGTCTAACTTTAGTTGTCATCGAATGACATCCCCACTAAATTGTCTACGGATTCTCTTATTTCCTTAGCAACTGACAGCTGTTTAGTCTGACGTTTCTAAAATAATATAGTCTGTCTTTTCTCTAGAGAGACTGAACCTAAATGATACAGGAGTATTGGAATTGAGCCCAGAGTCGTTAAAAACAAAGCATACTTGAAGGCACATCCACCTGCCGCCATATTGGTCCGTCATGTTTAGTAAACATTTCATGATCGTCGTAATGAATCACTACCTATAATAATATCTTAATCAGTATGGTACGTACTCGTAGTCGTAGGCACTAAACCTAAAGGACCCATCCCATATCACTAATGATTGATTTAATCAAAACTATATAAATGAGCTTATGAGTTAGTCTTCCTTTATAACCAAATTCTACCTAAAGAGTTCTAACAAGCCTCTACCCTCTGCTGTGCGTAGAACTTCATTATCTGCATCAATGTTTCGAATACATAAAACTACAGTCCTGGGGTCTGAGTCCGCTAAATTCCGTTAGCAAAATTATAACAGAATCGTAATTTATTATATTTTTATAACTGAAGCAATTATTTTGCAAGTTTATACGAAAATAAATCAAATTTCACTTACAATATAATAAGTTAAGCTGATTTCATATTAACTGATGGTTAAATATTTGTAAAAATATTTCCATTGGATACATGCGGGTACATTCCCCAAGTACTGATGAAATCGAACGCCGGCTCACTGGCGTAGCAAGCACTTACAAAAATTCGTCGACTGACTAACGTCCTCCGTAGCTTAGTTGGTAAGAGCACTCGCCCGGATCGCGAAAGGACGTGGGTTCGAGTCCCACCGGATGACACAGTCGATTAATTTTTGTAAGTGAAATTTGATTTAGAATCGTAATTGAATAGCAATAGCTCTATAAATCTGCATTAGACTTGTGTAACTCCTGAGTGAATGTCAAAAATGAAATATATCATTTTAAAGAAGCTAATCACTCACTAACTCACTTACATCCCAAACATATCTTTATCTCTTTTGATATACGACTCCTTTTGAGCAACTGAAATTAACTGAACTACAGGACTGAGTGAGACCGTGTTACTGCTCGCTAGTATGTGAAAGAGAGGATGATTCGCATCCTGTATCACTGAGTTAAAAGAGCCGAAGATATAAAAGAGTGATATATATCAGAAGCTCAAAATGATATGAATCACTTTTTTCTTTTCATTGATATATTTTGCGCATCTCTAATCTGCATTACTCTGTATTTAGGTGCTCAAAGTCTGTTCTAACTCGCTTATCGTCGACTTTGTTTTTCTGTCACATTTGTCTAAGTAGAGTCAAGAGAAAATTAATTTCAAATTAAAAAAAAAGTTGGTTGGTACCACCGTATACCTAGCGTACTAGATACCTTTTAGCAAAAGGTGTTACTTTTACTTAGTTTCCTAACAATATTATCAAAAAAAAAATATTGACCTACTAGTTCTATAATCGTATTTAAGACAAAATAAACGTAATGTCACGGGCGGAAGCTAGTGTCCAATGCGGTCATGATTATCTGATGTGAGTCAGCGAGGCAAGGAAGTCATTCGCATAAGCACGACATTCCACACTCCGTTTATTGCCTTCAGAGACGAGGGAGTGTTTACTTACACATACACAGCATAGTTCAGCATCGCATCACTGCGTAATAATAATTATGCTATTTGGTTATCAAACACTGTGAAATGAGGCTTATGTACTTGTCTATTTGGTTGGTTTAATACTTGCTAAGATTTTGGGATAAGGTCTAACTTCTTTAGATGCGAAAACTTATGAAAAACTGCTAATACTTCTACCCCGTTATAACAAAAACTTAGTACCGGGTTAAAGCCAGGACTAAGCTATTAGCTAGCCAATTAGAAAAGCGTTTCTCTATTAGGTTATGTCACGAATGTGTCATTCATTCCTCTGATGTCGGCTAACATTTAGACCTATTTTAAACCTGGTCATTTTTTTTTGTAATAACACCGCTAATGTCTTGAAGGCTAGTGCCAGCCAATAACATAAAAAAGTAAAACGTCAAATTTTGGCGGTATTTTTTTTCTTTTCAATTCGGATCAAGGACGGAGTGACTATGCAGCTTTTGGAAATAAACGAGACTGGGAGCGTGAATATTGATACGAGAAGATAAAAGATTGCTTAACAGAAGTTAATTTTGAAAGTTACTAAAACAATTTGTATGTGCTGTAGTTACTATACATTACAAACAATATTGCCTTTGGCTTTTAGAAAGTTACGACGGAAGTTATAAAAAATATCCCATGTATGGCCAGAAGCACTGTATGTATAATAAACATTTATAACAATTTAACTTTGTATAATAGACGTCCCGTTTCAAAAATTACAATCTCCAATTATTTCGATACGTAAGTACTAAATGCTAATTTATATCTTTTTGTTTCAGGTAATAGGACTGTTATTACATCTGGCATCTTTATTGCATGTAAGAATAGCTAGGTATACCAAAAAATATTACATCAGTTTTGATTTGATCATTTGTTACGAGTGTTGTTACGAATGTTCATAAAGATATCATATACAGTTAACACGTGTAACGCCACGCTGACCTACCTATGTCTCCTCACGTTTTAGTTTGATACAAAAGAACGTATGTCACCGTATTCCTTTGTTTGGATGGTGAAAAAAAAGCTTCTACACCAGTAGTGCTACCACGACCACAATGATTATAATAATAATAATATGTTTTTATCTCGGACTTGGTCCATAGTTTGTTAGTAATACACGCAATCTTAAAAACTAGTGTTAGTTTATACAAATTAATTTTATAATTAATGACGCACACGGGGTGCGTCTATACACCTTTGAGGGTGTGCAGGCGCATCCAGTGCCGTAGCAGCGGTGAGTCCCACCGTTCGGCTAATGTGCTGAGGATGCGGTTTGGGCTGCTCCTCAGCCGACTTAAAAGCGACGCACAACGCTTTCTAACAATGGCGTGGAATTCATCTATTTGCATTTCAGTAAACATGGTGGATGCGCTGCAATATCGCGGCAGCTCAAGCAGCACCCTCAGCCCGTTATTGTATTGAACTATCAGCGCGCAGTAAGCACGCCGCGTATACCTTACCCATAGGCTGCAAGTGTAAAAGGTTTGGCAGTAAGCTTTAAACAGCGTCACCTTGACCTGATTTGTACATCTTGCAAACCTTCGGGCCAGCATATTGCAACGCACTGACAGGGCCCTGCGCTCGCGTTCTATGTCCAGGTTATCAGTCTGATCTTCCGACACCCAGTGACCCAGATACTTAAAACGATCCACTCTATTAAGAGGAGTACCACGCAGATACAAGGGAGGTACATTGGCATAGGTTTTATTACCAGCTTTGAAAACCATTAACTCACTCTTCCTCGCGTTGTATCTGAGTCCGTGAGCATCTACGTATCGTTCGCAGATCTGCAACAGCCTACGCATAGCACTGATCAATGGGGCCAGCAGCACCATATCATCCGCATAACTGATGTTGTTTACGCAAATCCCACCTATACACCCGATGCTGGCGCTGCTGAGCTCACCGATCAGTTTATTGATGTACAGGTTGAAAAGCCTCGGGGAGGACAGACCCCCCTGCCTTACACCGCAGTCCAATCTATACACATCAGAGCGTTGTCCCGCCCATTTTACAATATTTTCCTGGTTCCTGTACCAGTACTTCAACATAGAAATTACGTCAGGCGGCACATCTGTCTCCTCCCTCAACTTTCTAAACAGAACGTCATACGACACCAAGTCGAACGCCTTGGAGATATCTAAGTACACTACATAGACCGGTGTGTTTCTGGCTGTGTAGTACTGTACAGTCTGCTTAAGACACAGGATAGCACTCTCTGTGGAGAGACCCGATCGAAAACCAAATTGAGAGTCGTGAAGTTTTACGTGACTATCCAGATGTCTGATTATGAATGTGGTGAAAAATTATGATAGGTAATGCAAGCTTTTGGTACTTACGCTTAGGATTAAGTAAATCATTACTATTATCAATATCCTCTCTTTTTTCTTTGAATCGGACAAACAAATATTATTTTAGTTTAGTAAAAGATAATAATGCAAAAAAAGACGAAAGTCATAGATATCGTTCAGAGGTGCAGTTAGCCGAAGTGACAGTAGGCTGGTCATGTCTGTCGCAGAACCGACGGGCATTGGAGTCGAATAGAGGCCACGTCGCGGAAAACGTAGTGTTGGACGCCCCTCTGCTAGGTAGACCTAAGGAAGGTGGCCGGTGGTGGCTGGATGCGAGAAGCGGCGGACCGTGAAAGTTGGCGCAGTCTTGGAGAACCCTATGTCCAGCAGTGGACTGCAAAAGGCTAATATTACTTTTTTTACAAAAAAAAAATATCACGTCTAGTAAAAAAGTTATGCTAAAGCTAATAGTCATATTCATAAACGTCCAACATACCTATAGAAGCGGATTTGACACTAAAGTTTGTATGACTTTGTTTGTTACATTTAAAATTTGTTTCGTCTGAAAGGGACAACTAACCACGTTTTAGTTAGAGGTTTCATAAGTTCTATGAATAAATGGGTAAAGTTTGCAAAGCCCTAAGTTGAGCCACAGAATAAATACTACTATGTATTTATTAAACTCATTGATGCATTATCTTCATAGTCGCACGCAGAGACAGTCGACCTTTGTTTCGAGCGCCGGTTGACGTAATGTCAGATGAAACCGAAGTTAGGTAATGATCAAGTCGGTAAATCGATCTAGATGCGACTCTTTTTGAATCGATTGAATTTCGAAACGAGCGTTACCATTTTGGGACTCAGGTTTTGGGTTAGTATGGTATTAGCATAATTAATTATTTGAAATAATGTTGCGAGAATATTATTTCGAAGGTATGACTATCTATAAATTATTGTTTTTTTTAAGTGATAAGCATTCACTTTGCAATCCAAATATATTATTGCACTTGAAAAAATGACCGCCAGGTCATTATATATTTATGACTATCTATCATTGATGAATTAACCAACCTTCATGAAGTAGGTAGCTTGATAACTATTTTTAATCGATCTAATGTTGTGTGTAGTGTTTTGCAATGCAACTTATCATACTATTTTTTTTAATTGCATTTATTCAAAAAGCGCTATTGCGAAATTAATTGACAAGTTTTTCTAAGTTAAGATAACTTAGACTAAGATATTAAGGTAGTTACATTTTTTTTTTAATTCTTTAACGAACACATTAAAGGTATGCATTTTCCTTAACGAAAAAGATTCAAGACTACTTGTTCGTTCTCTTTGATGTCTTAAGAACTTATTTTGGTATGGCCGCTCCAAATCAGAACACTTAAGCGACAGTCATCATTCATGTTTTTAGACAAGAGATTGCAAAAACTGTGCCTACATTGTAGTAGGTGTGTGTATTGATTTCAATCATCTATGATTTCTATTGCTTAAGACTAGGCCTACAAAAGCATGATTAATTTGGGGGTCACAGGTGAATGTCACTTAATCTTTTATTTCAGATACAATTATATGAGCGATGAATTACACGACCCACTGTAGTTTACCAAGACCTTAGAAATTCTAAGACCAAGACTTAAAAGTTACATATATCTCAATTCATGTCAGGTTATTGTCACATAACTGTGGCAGAGGGATGACGATGTCCGTATTTTTAGGTTTCCGTAACACTCAACAACAAAACTCAAAGGGTAAAACGGCATCCTATTACTACTCTACTATCCGTCTGTCATAATAGGGCTGTATCTCATGAACCGTGATAGCTAGGAGTTGAAATTTTCACAGATTATATTTTTCTGTTGCCGCTACAGTATCAAATACTATTAAGAACAGAACAAAATAAATATTTAAGTGGGCTCCCATACAACAAACTTCACTTTTTTGCCGTTTAATGCTATACAGTGTGTCCGGGTTTGGACTAGCGAAAATTTATAGGCTATTAGTTAGTAAAATTATCGATAAAAACCCCCCTGTTGGGTTCTAACTCCTCCCCTGAGTACGGGCCTCTTAAAAACGGCTGCCCGTTTTAATTATTTAAAAAATATATAATTCCTGTGGGTCTGGAGGTCCATAACGTTATAAAAATGATGAATTTGAAAGGTAATGCTATCGCCTATCAAATGAAATAAAGATAAATTCAAGATTATTAACCGTCCATAGAGTAAAAATTTTTTTTAAAGAAATCTTTGATAAAGAAAACCCCCTTAAATTATCGCTAGTCGAAACCCGGACACCCTGTAGATTAAGGCAACAGGTACGGTGCAGGTATTCACATACAAAAAATATATATTCGTGCCGTTTTTAAAACAACAAAAAAATGTTATAATATAATGTCTCATGTTCTATAGAAAATGGTACGGAACACTTAGTGCGCGGAGCTCCTTAGCCTTCGTTCCCGCTGTCATGTTGGGCTGGCATAAGTGACAGAGACGTCGAAAATATTTATATATATTGAAATTACGCCGTAAGAAGTTTTATCTTAAGGTAGTAAGTTAAAACAGACTTCTTCGTTTCTAATTCTTAATACTGGTCGATCTCTCTCTTGTGTCATTTGAGTAAATCGTTTTTTGGTGGTAAGAATTATGTTACATAGGTAACATGGTATAATCTTACCATGAGTAGCAGTAATGACCATTGCTTCACAGATAAAAATGGAAATTACTATCCGTATTCATGTCAACGGCCTACTCTTTCCTTAATGGAGCTTTTGTTTGTTAATGGTACTTTAATTAAGTTAACGACGTTTTCTTAAATTAGCCGTTACGTCGAAAACATTGTGGCATTCAAAGTGTTAAATTATATTAATCTTGGGAACAATATTAGGAGTTCGTATTGTATGTACCTAGGTATGTATGCCACGTAGTACAAGACATTGAACAATTAGTAGGTATCCTGATTCTTCATATTATTTTTATTGGTTACTAGGGTTTATTGCAAGGCAAACATGAATTTTGAGCGTCTGCTGTTGCATCTGTGTCAATTTTATTTATTTTGAATTTAGCATATAGAAATAATTTCATTTTCGTTTTGAATTTTGCCTTGCATTGTACCTTTGTGCTTAGCTAGCATTGAACAGCAAAAGGCTATTTTGATGATGTCTATAACCAACTTGAGACATGCATTTGTTACACCAAACCAACTTCAACTTCATAGGCATGGAAGATTTCATGAATAGCAGATGTAAAATCATATGAAATGAATTTCATTGTTCACACCTGCAATTTTTTTTCATATAGACTGCTACAAATCGCACTCTGCGAAATCATAGATCATGCTCATTTCATTTCATTCATTGATGACTGCTTGTAGCAGAGCGAGTCGCGAGCGACCGAGTAGGAATGATTTGCCCTAGGTGCGTGTTAGAAAAAGACAAACACACTTGTTATGCGATCATAGGTGACGATCGATACTGGGTGGGCATTTTAAGAACTTAAAACTTATGAACATAAAGTTTAGATTCGTTTGCCATGATTTTTCATGACAACCTAAATATGACATTTCATATTAGTAGCAAATTAGCAACCGTTCACAATAATTCATATTTCATTATAAGTAGCAAATAGCAAAAAGTGTTACATTATGACACTGCGAAAAAAAATCATTGCCAATGAAATTTCACATGTGATTTCATATGAAAAAAAATCATCATTTCATGAAATGAAAATGAATTAAAAGTAGCAATCATTTCCATGCCTACAACTTCATTACCGTCTCAATATAAATCTCTTGCAGCTATTATCGTTGCTAAGAATGACTTCGATAAGTAAATAACTATCAACACTCGTTCGTTGTAAGTGTAACAATCCCGTGGGAACACCAAAATGCGTTGTTATGTATCGGCAAAGGCAAAGTTCGCTTCTAATCAGCTCATTGTGATTCAATTCGCGAACTAACGGCACTCGCAAAGTGTAGTGCAGTACACAATGTTATTTCTGTGTACTGTATCCGAACAGTTACGAATGTAAGTGGCTGTTGATGATCAGTGAACCGAGCGTTTGCCTCATGTGGCAATTAGGGAAGAAGCTCGCATGATTAGTGGGGTGATGGGAATGTTACGTACCGTGCAAACTCTAGCGTGTTTCTTACATTAGTGATACTTCCTTATCTAAACGCTGTGACATGATAAAAATATGAGTTAGCCTATGCTATGCATCACTGCAGCGTGCCTAGCGCTTAACACGATTCATTTTAATATTGCAATAGGCATAGCATTCAGGAAAGCAATAAAAGCTTTTAAACTAAAACTTCAACTGACCTACCGCCCAGCGGTTAGGTTAAAAGCTTATTAAAAGTCATCAAGTTAGAACAAAACCGCCTAAATGACATCTCATTGTTTGAGTTTGAAAGACAACGAGTAGTGCGGAAATAAATTAATGAAAAAATATCCGTGGAAATTGCCTATTTATAGTAAACCCCAAAAGTAATTTTAATTCCTGGTGAAGTGTAATCTCAGTATAGTAAGAAAGGGTGACAGAAAGAGGCGATATGGTAATCCAGCAGTGAGTACTAACCAATTCGAGTCCTCCCCAAGTAGGAGATAGACAGTAGCTGCCACGCTATCCGCTCCAGAAACTACTGTGAAACGACATTGAGTTGTCACACCAGTATCTATTCTCATACCGTCGGTGTCAAGTGTCTTTTGTCTGCGCGCGCGCTTTGACACGAAGCTTCTTGTAACCCGATCATGCGCCGGCGCACGTCAGCACCAGCATTGTTGGTGAAATGGCGACTCGCTCTGGATGGCAATGAGGCTGTGTCACTGAGAATATTATGTTGTCTGTACTTGATAAATGGGACCTTCACAAATACATTTAATACTAAAAACTCGTAACTATTTTTAACTAAACAATCTAGACAACTGCCTTTTTGACTGCTTCTTTTTCTATTTTGTTTAATTAACCATCCTATAAAAAATGGTGGCTGGATACGAGAAGCGGAGGACCGTGAAAGTTGGCGCAGTCTTGGACAGGCCTATGTCCAGCTCCAGCAGTGATATGATGATGATTGATAATACAAAAATCACACAGATAAGTATATGTAGAAACAAACTTGCAGATATTTTATTAAAGATTACATATGAATATTATGTTGTTATAATATCTACTTTCTTTTATTTAAATAAATTTAACATGTTCGTGTTCATGTCATCTTCGTTCACGTTTATCAATAAAATAATGACATTATTTTTCCGATTCAGAAATCATTTGCATAAACTCTAAACTATTCATAAAACAAAGCTGTTACTTATACGATGCAGGTGTTCCAGTAATATCATGCATTATAATCGTTAATAAGCACGTTGTTATTCATAAATTCAATGACATAACACTCATTATACTTGAGTTCAAACAGCACGTAATAAACGTGACATTTGGAACAAGTCTGCAGTATTTTTTATAAAGATTCCTGCTAAATCCGAATCCTTTAGTTGGTGAAATCTAAATTTCTCGAAATTGTTAACAGTTACTTGATTAGAATTAATGTCTTGCAAAGGCATGATATTGTTTGAGTTTCCTAAAATGTATTTACAGTTTTGTAAGCATTTTTCTGACCGAAGTCATTTATAAGAAACTGTTTTCTTTAAATGATGCAACTTCCTGTACTTTAAAAAACTCCCCATTTTGTATTCCCCATATGGGCATATGGAGAATTCAAAATGGGGAGTTTTTGCAATGCACATTTTAACTATTGGCAGCGGATCAATTAGAACGTTTTTTTTTTAAATATTGCTAAAAGCACATAAACGCAAGAATGGCTGGACCATTTTTGCATGTTTCTTTCATATATTCGATTCTCAATTAACTATTGTCAGGCCTGTGTATCTTCCCGCCTAGGTAGAAAAAGCGTACCTATGCGTGGCGACCCCTTGGTAAGGGACTGAACAAGTTGGGTGTCGCTAGCCGGCAGCGACACGCTCCCGCGTTTTATTCACCGGCGGTGCGCGACACTAGGTTGCTGGTTGGACGAGTGACGAGCGTGAATAAAGTCCTAGAAAGATGCGCTAGATGGCGTAAGTAGCTTCTTGTTGCAGTCTTGCAGTCAACCCTATCGCGTTGCGTGATAGTACGTCACTGAATAGGTTTAGTGTATTATGAATCATATTCCAGAGTTATAAGAATGAAATTATCTTGCAATATATTTCTGTAGGTGTCTACACGAAAATGTGCTTGAGTCAGAGGCGAACTGAATTACACCATATCGTTAACAACATTGAGTAGATATTTCTTTGCATTTCATTGCAAAGTCATACTTCTGTACGGAGTTCTGTAACTCCTCTCATAGAAATTGCGTAACCAACAAAAGAAATAAAAGCACATTACTCTGAACAGTTAGCGCTCAGTAACAACCTAGAACCCCGTTAGCTGATAAGCTAACCGTTCCGATAATGCTATAGGAATTCTAACACTTTCGATTGGCAACAATGTAGAGTTAAACTACTATCGATATTATTATCGATAATCAAGGTATTAGTTGTAGAGCTACGTAAAAAACCGCAAATTGATGAACAGGATTGAAATTTGGTACACAGGTATCTATAATTTAAGAGCTACGCTCTTGTCGGTGGAGTCTTCTCCATTCCTCTCTATTCAGTGTCATTTAGGTACTTTGGGTTAATACAATCATTTTGACCGGTGGACGGTCTGTCCACAATATAGTTCTTCTTTATTTACTGTGTCTACTAATCGCTTGTTATAAGCACCGTTAACCCCTCTGCAGGCCTACCGCCTAGTCTTAAAGATATCGCTATTTATTTATTTATTTATTTTAGGAAAACCAGGGTTTTTATATGGATGATAATAATACAGTCTAAGAAACAATTAAACCACTTATATCACGATTGCAGTTCAAAAACAATGATATGATTTGACATTTTCTCATTATTTTGAAAGCTACCAGTTTGACAGCTGGAATGTCTTTTTGTAAAGCTATAACTATTGTACTCCGAAAGTAATCGAGTGAGGTGTAGGCCTACTCATTATCCCTGGTTAAGCCTTAGGCAGTTAGGTTTTGGGAGCCAGTCGCCGCTATGTCTTCGAACGTCCATCCACATTTGCTAAGCTGCCTCAGCTTTTTACACAGTCATAAAAAATATATATATGTATATATATATATATATATATATATATATATATATATATATATATATATATTGATATCTTTATTGATTACAAGAATTACATCAATAATCAATAAATACAACATGAAAGTGCTATATATCTCAAGCAATTGCCAGAGGCTCCCAAACTAGGCTATTTATCTGGAAGTTCACCAACACATGTTTAATATATAATCAGCCGGTTTAGCATTATTTGACATATTTTGTATTGGAATTCTGTCAAATTAACCGTCAATCTCGGTTTACTGACTGTTTCAAAATTGGTGAACTTGGGTCGGTAATTACTAAAGTGATCGACCTGTGGTTTTTGAATCAAGACTATCGATAGATCAAGACTCATCATCATCCGAGCTCATCTTTATCCCGGTTGTACGCTCACACGCGAGGGCAGAGTCCGCTTTGGACCATGATCCAGGATACGGCAGATCAGGCGTAGGTATACTACTATAAGTAACACAGCTGCAGTTGCAGTGTTATGACATGCCGGCGCGTGATTCATCCTTTGCTGCAGTTTAGATACAGTTATTTTAAGATTAAAGTGTGTGTGGAGAAACTGATTGGATGGCCCGATTTAGTTACGCTTTAGTACGATGGGCATTTAGTTTTGTTTGTTTGAAATTTATGTGCCTGCCTTGTTACCGACCGAGTTACCGACGTATTTTAGCAATAGCAAGATTGTACTTAGGCAAAGAAGTAGATATTACGAATTAGGTGTATGTAGAATTAGGCAAGACGACATCGCGCGTCGCCAATCTGTCCGTGAACCCGTGTTCATGGACCGACTGGCGATGCAGATCCATGCAATTAGGGCGAAACGACGGGATAAAAAGCAAAATGCTTTGATAGGCACGATGCATGGATTCCCGTATTATTATTATTATTATTATTATAGTAATAAACAATGCAACAATGTTTAAAAAGTAATAGGTGTGGTAGGTACTTGTTGTTGTCATTGGGGATACTCTTGGTGTGATAGTATATCTGCCAAAGGTGTAACGTACCTTTCTCTGTGGAATGCTGAATACATGCCTTCCAAAACACATAGTTTTCTTATCAAACAATGACGTAGATTAAACCAACAAAACACATTTTTTTCTTATCGAAAAATAACGTCGATTAAATTTTACGCTAGTCCAACCAAACGAATCACTACCCATTAAAATTCTCACATTATCAGCTATCAAAAACAGTCACAAATCCATCATTCGCCGGATCACGATCCATCACCATCAAATAAGATTGCGGCCAAATGTCATTATTGAAAAAAAAACAATTTGGTGACACCTTACCTCAAACATAAGGTTTCATGTCTAGCACCTATTAAATATCTTCGAAGTGTGTTGCAATACAAGCGGTCAGTAGGCAACCGGCTGCGGGATGATTCACCGACCGCAGTCGAGGGGCCACGACCGAGACAGGAAAACGTTTTAAGGCACTATTAAACTTTGATAACGGCGATGGAAATAGTCAATATAGAAATCAGATGGCAGTCGCTCCACTGTAATAACCTGACCTTCTACATCCTGGATTATGGTCAGCGGACCCTGGGCCCTCGCGTGCCAGTGCGCCACCGGGATAATGCTAGGAGGAGGATGATGAACGACGATGGAAATAAAAGTGCAATAAATAAATAATTGTGATAAAAAGTTTACAAGTAAATCCTTACGTGGAAGTTCAAATGAATTCATTTCTAAAGATAGAAAAATAATAATACAGGGAATATACGAAAAACAATTGAATATGCCAACTCACATCGTTTGTCTTCCATAAAAAGTATTACTTATGTAGTAAATGACAATAAAAATGCATTCTTATGTCTTTAGAGGAGTTTGTTTAGAATTGTTGCGGTAAAGTCACTTATATTAAATACGCCAAACGTCACCAAAATGTTAAACAAGCCACCAATTGTGCTTTAGTGTTTGCAACGTTTAGGACCTGGAGTGTTTTCCGTACCCTTTTCTGTTCCGTGAGTATACCTACTGGAATTAATATTAAAATATGTTTTACTTGTGTCAATCTCAAAATATTTCGTAACATCACACTAAACAATACATACAAGGAATACAATTCAATAACAATAAGCTTGATTGCGATGAAAGCATTGCACAACGTAATCCGTTCAGAATAGACCATGGGACCATTTCATCGAACGACCCGTGACCAGGGGGCTACTATGATGTCTCTTCGCCACTGCGAATGCCACAGGAACTCAAACTTGGTATGTTTTGAAATTATTTCTGGATTGTTAGAAAAAATATGGCCGGAACGTGCAGTATAATGTTAGAACCGGAAAGAAAGAAAAATACATTTAGTAATTAATGGACATCACATAACACACGAAAATATACAATGTAAAGGACACCTTATTTGATACCACACACGGTAGGTTTCTATTTTTAAGAACTACCCATCAAAATGATTGTTTTAACCTAAAGTACCATTTTTTTTTCTAACGTAGCTCGACCACTAAAGGAACTCTAAAAAATCGGTAAGTTTAAAAAATACGGACTTACTAACTAACGCATTTATGATTAATATAATTAGATGTTGAAAATGACGCTTTGAATGAAACCTGTCGAAAGACATATTTGAAGGAAATTAACAAAAAAATATATAGGGCCTCCATAAATAAGCTTAGACATACTACCCGACCAAGCCAACTAGACAAATTTCAAACGACTTTCAACGACGAATACAACGGAAGTACCGATGGAAATTAAAAAGCAATGGTGTTGAAATAAACTTATGCAATTCATCTAAATTGTAACAATATTGCTTTTTATTACCTTTGGTAATTTCGTTGTATTCGTCGTTGAAAGTCGTTTGACATTTCTTAAGTTGGCTTGGTTGAGTTGTACAATAAGTTTATGTCGCCATGAAGACATAGTGGTTACCCCCCAATGCGCTCGCGCACACGATCACACATTTAACTTAAATTACACAACACTCATGTAATTCTTAGGAATTATCATCAAATGACTGTTTGTTAAATAATAAACCCGATTTTCTACAAGCTTAATAGAAATTCAATATTGAATAAGGATATTTGTTATCTAGAACACGCAATTTCCGTATGGTTTTAATATCACATTTCATATCGCTTGCCAAGTTGGATCAATAAAATATGAAATCAGAAGTTTATAGGTTAGATTGAACTTTTGCGATATCAATATTAAGTGCCTACTGACTTTATTCACACCAAGCATTGAAGAATGAAATTCTACATAATTCATACTATTATTATAAATGCAAAGGTTTGTCTGTCTGTTCCTCTTTCTTTAACTAAATCATAGGTAGATATAGTTTTAAGACCCTACGAAGAATATTGGCTACAAAGCGCGGGCGATGTCGCGGGGTTCCGCTAGTCAACTGTCAAACACAGATAAAAAGTGATTTACAAAACAATGAACTTCATACTTACTATTATTTTCCTACCTACTCATTTTTGGCCCGGTAAATGATACGTTTAGGCTGACATAATGTCTTGTTTGTATATAAGATGATATGTTTGTTTACCTTGATCCTATGACGAACGCTTTATCATAACAATGCCGCCGAGTAAGAGCTTTCATTCATCAAATGTACACAAATTACTGGACGATTTACGATTTTTTTCGTGTGTGGTGTATTGTGACACAGAATAAGTACCAGTGATTGTGGTAAGACTTCGACTTTAAACCGACATAAAATAGGAGGTGTCAAATCTTTTTTTCTCTATGTAGTGTCTACAAATAGTTATTTTTTTAATGTGCCCATTTGTCACGCGTTGTTCATTCACATAGATCAGGGGTGGTCAACCGGTCGATCGTGATCGACTGGTCGACCGGGACTATTTTGTCCAGTCGATCGTGGCAAGGCAAAAATATAAATACGTAGAACAGACTGCGCAACGTACCTAATCTAAAGTATGTAGTTGGTAGATCGCACAGGGTGTCGTCAGTGAACAGTAGATCTTGGGTCTAACCAAGTTGGCCACCCCTGACATAGATATTCCGCAGAAGTCGTAATGACCATTTTTATTTGCAACGCACATTTAGGCAACGAGCTTTGTTGAATTACCATGTCTGACGATGGAAGTATGAATGAATATGCCTTATGTAAGAGGCATGCTCACATAGCTCGTCTCTGAATGTCATGGAAATAATATTGGAGAGATTTTTGCAAGTGAAACTATGGTTCTTTATGTCTTACAATTAGTTGTGCGTGATCAGCACTTGTTAAGTTAGTGTGCTTAGACAAAAGCTTTAGCGATTTGACATTGCATTAACTGCAGTATCCGTTTGACTTTCTCCTTGTTAGTCTGAATTTCATTTTATATTAACTAGCTGTAGATCTGAGGAATTCCAGCCATGAAGTGTTGCTGAGGGAACCATGTGTAGCAGAAATGTTTGACTTTCAATTTATTTTAACTGTCTGTAAGACGAGCCTGGTGGTGGCAATGCGGTTTGATGACAAGCAATGTCGAATTTGTCTAAGGGTTGAGCTCACCAACA
Source organism: Pyrausta nigrata (assembly GCA_949316185.1). Taxonomy (NCBI): domain Eukaryota; kingdom Metazoa; phylum Arthropoda; class Insecta; order Lepidoptera; family Crambidae; genus Pyrausta; species Pyrausta nigrata. The sequence goes on along the minus strand of OX438957.1, from coordinate 10,670,329 downwards.
CATGTTAAATTTTTATACAGCCGTTACATTTACGATATTATTTGACATATTTGGTTTGGGAATTGTGTCTTTCCGTCTATTTTGGTTTAACTTCTGTTTGAAAATTGGTGAAAAAAGTCAAAATGTTAGAAAAAGAGTCAGATAATGCGATTGGGAAATATATCGCGTGTAAATTTCATACGGGCGCATAATTCATCGAGATATAGTTATATATTTAAATAGCTTAATTATATGACATCATGTTTAGTTCATCTAACACTAACTGCCATCGAAATATACGCAATTATGGAATATACACACAGTATACAATGGCACATTGTGGCAAAAAGCACAGTATGCAAACGCTGAACGCCTGCGATTGGTCAAACTTGCTTCAAACGATATAAAGAATACTGTAAAGCAAAGTGGTTTTATTCCGTGAACTCTAATGAACTTCGTTCCTGTTAGGTATTATAACAATTACCATAAACAAGCTATTCCGTCCCGTAGCACAGACTAATTTGTGATTCGACAGGTGTCTTCGCGTGTCGTCTGATTGTCACGCGAATCTTGCGCATGCCACATGCTAATTTGAAGCCTAACATCTCTGATGTAGGCTCAAATTACAGTGCACCTTGTGCTAAATTCTTTGCCCAAATAAACAGATGGTAGTTAAAGTTAGCCCTTGATCCGTAAGTAGATTAGGATATTTACAGCTGACAAAATCTAATAAAAACCACTGGTACGTTGCATTTACTTGCTGGCTTGTTTGCAATAGAGTTCTTCAGTTTTTAATATTTTTAACACTCACAGTGTTTTTCTTATTTAAATAAGTTTAAATAAGAAACCGAAAATTCGCACACAGGTAGGATTTGAACCTACGACCTTTGGCTAACCAGGCCAACGCTCTTACCAACTGAGCTTCTGTGCAGTTCTTCCAACCGTGTGAAATTCTTGGTCTCTTTTGTCTTACGTCTTTGCGTGACGGCAGCGACATCTACCCGAGCTGCATTGCAACAGCAGCGGGCCAAGTAGTTATTCTTTACAGAATAAATTCAACTTAAATGATGACGATTTCGCTATTCAATAGTTTTTAATATTTTTTAACTCTCAGTGTTTTTCTTATTTATATAAGTTTAAATAAGAAACCAAAAATTCGCACACAGGTAGGATTTGAACCTACAGTTAAAGGTCGCAGGTTCAAATCCTACCTGTGTGCGAATTTTTGGTTTCGTATTTAAACTTATATAAATAGAGTTCTTTATCAGGTATAGCGATGAACTTTGCTTGTGGTCATCATCTTCTTACACCAACTAAGTATCTGGAGCAATCTCCACTTCTGTTTCTCAAACTCTTCTCATAGCTGGATACAACTTTCGTGAATCTCTAATATTGAATTTTGCGTAGGCCTTACTTAGTTTCTTGTTGCCTCCATTAATGTCACTTTACGAGAAGGTACGGTCGGCCAAGAGAGTTGTCCCCTAAAGTTACACCCTAAAGTTCAAATCATTCGCGCGTCACAGAACAACAGAGTTGATTTTCCGATGCAAAAATATTCTGATAGCTACTACTAATAATACGTAACGTGCATCTCTTTCATTGTTTAAAAGGTAATAAGTCCATGAGTGTGTTCAACTTTATCGCTTTTTTTATTAACACATGAAATTTTGACAAATCTGGTAGACCACTTTATTGGCCGAGCGTACTATTTAAGTGGTACAGGGCCCCAGGTAGTAGGGTGTACCACTGTACAGCAGTGATTAGCACAGCAGTCTATAAATTTTCGCAAAATGACCCCTATTACAACTGCATAAGATGCCACAGTGTACCATGATGTGCTGCTGTCGAAATACATAAGGACATTGCACCATTTTCCTCCGTGCTAATCTGATTGGTATGTTGTTTTAGTGAGTGGTCAACATGGCTGACAGTATCACTGATCGTATCTGTTTATTTATTTCGCTTTCGACCAATAACCCTTAGCAACGGATAGACGTCGTAAAATTAGCAGGCCGGTTAGGGTTGACACAACAAAATATTAAATTATTGAATTTCTAAATCAAGGTTTTTTCCGCAAAAAATACCACATAATAGCAAATGGGAAGTAATAAGCAACTTAAGAAATTTAATACAAAAAAAAAATACTTTTCGTGGTTAAACGCCAGCCATCACATGTCTAACATAGCTATCAAAGGTGGTCATTTTTTTTTAATAGGCTAAAGAAGACCAATAATGAAACGCCGAATGAATGTATTTCGCCCATTGATCCCGAATATTTCAATTTTGGTCATTTCGCAAATGATGAAACGCCAAATCACTGGTAGGTATTGCCCTTTGGTGTTTTGGTGTCTTTTTGGAGAAAAATATTTTTTGTTTATTTTGTGATATTCTCCTCTCCATTTCTCAATTTTTGACAACCCTAATGAAACTATTTAAGTTTCGTAGGTACAGGGTCGCGTGTTAACCGTTGGCTTACTGAACCATAGCCATATTTCACCCTATCTGGTTCGGCTACCCTAGAAATTGTCTTGTTATAAAAGTTATTTAGTTTGTCTTTAGATTAGTTTATTTATACTGCCATATAAAGTGTTGTTTTACGCCTAGATCACGATACAATATTCACAAGCGAAGGTTCAGGGTTTTATTGTTAAATAATGGAATTCCCTGAACTACCACTCATACAATTCTAGATATGTTTAAGTTTATTTATTTATTTGGAAGAACAAACTATAGTTTAAGCTACATAATAAAATACATTTTTAAACCTCTTCATCCTTAGTGCTCTTGAGTGATAAAATTTATCGAAAGACCGGTGGACATTTGATCAAAGGGTCTCCAATCTAGAACTTTCTGTCGCAACGGCCATCAGTTCTTCACGCTATGTGCCCTGCCTATTGCCACTTGAGCTTGCTGATTCGCAGGCAAAATGGACAGACGACCTTTTAAAGACTGCAGTATCACACTGGATGCAGACCGCTTGCAACTTGCACCCGTCGTTGTAAAAAACCATGAGGGTGGGGTAGTATGATCAGCAGTAGACGTCCTGCGGCTGACTATGATGATGATGATGATAGGTATTTATTATTCATATCGTATCGTCTAACTGAACTTATGAGATTGAAGGTCTGATTGAAGGCACACAGAGTGCAACTGAACTGAATATTGCGCTCACACTTGTGTGCACTATAATATCTACAGCGTATTTGCTTGGTCTTTTTCGGGATTGGCCGCTCTAACCGGTTAAATAATATTATTATATTTTTTATAGTTTTATTATAGTGTTAACATAACCATGTATCTGGGGGCCAAAAATTAATAAGATGTTAGCACCCCAAGGTAGGCAGGCAAGCTTACGACATTGCGAGTGTAGTTCAAATGTTTTAAGCCCACAAAGAACATTAATTATTAATTGGACCTCAATTAATAGACAGATTACATCTCATTTAAATAAAAGAATGTAACAATAACATTAGCGCTACAAAAGGTACACAATGATTTCCACTTGCAAAATTTGATTGAGGGTCAAAGGTCACTCTTTGGTTACAAAAATAGTAATGTTCTCTCGACTTCTAAAGTCAGAGGTTACAAAACTGAAATTAAACAAAACATATGCACATCACAACATTCAATACGGTTACAACATACACAATGGCTATAGCGAAACTTAATTGCATATTCGTACATGTCCCATTCATATCATCTTCTACTAATTAAACACTTTGAGTAAGAGCTTACATCCTTTTGTGTAAGGCAAAGTAAATATTTAAACGTAAGTAGTACCTAATACTTTTTTTTTTCTTTGACGACCGTCTTGGTGCAGTGGTTCGCGCCCCGGACTTCTTAACCAGGCGGTTGCGGGTTCGAATCCCGCAAGGGGCAAATGTTTGAGTGATGAGCACGAGCATTTGTACCTAAGTCATGGATGTTTATAAATGTACCAGTGGTTCCCCGCAACTTCGCCCGCAAGAGTTGGATTTTCCATATAAACTTTAATCCCCCGTTTCACCCCCTTAATGTTTTTATACCGCGACAAAATGTAGCTTATGTCCTTTCCAGGGTCTCGAACTGTCTCCATACCAAATTTCATCTCAATCGGTTCAGTGGTTTAAGCGCCAAGAGGTAACAGACAGACAGACACACTTTCGCATTTATAATATTAGTATGTTTATCCGTTATCCTAGTCACCATATCACAAGCTCCCGCTTAGTTTGGGACTAGGTAATTGGTGTGTTTGTTAAAAACAATTTATTTATTTGTAAGAATAACAAACATTAAATTATTTATTATTTCATCTCATAAGTAGTATCCAGAAGCTAATACAAATTTTGTACGAGCTAATACGAACATGTAAAATTTTGACGTTCTTATCACTGAGAGCTCCAATTTAAGTGATTGACAAAAATAAGTAGACCTGACAATTAAAAGAATCGTATTAAAATACCTTGTAAAAATTGTACTACATTGTTACTAATACATTTATTTAATCATAACACTTTGAATCTTCGACAGCCAACATTCCGACAGCAAAACGTAAAAGTAACTTTTATAGTCTTGTAAGGCTATAGTGTAGGTGTTACATATTCAATTAAAATTAAATGATTGGTTTTTTAGTGCCGCCATGTATTAATGACTTTTTCTGAGTTAAGTACATTAGTTATTTCACTAACCGATGTTCTTACGGTGAGGGAAAACATCGTGAGGAAACCTGCACATTCAGGCGACTGAATGTGTACCAAGATCCAAACTGATCAGGTTCCCCTGGTAACAGGGTCGCGGAGGTCAGATGGCAGTCGCTCCACTGTAATTACCTGATATGCCACAACCTGGATCATGGTCAGCGGACCCTGGGTCCTCGCGTGCGAGAGCACAACCGGGATAACGCTAGGAGGATGATGGTTTTGTAGGCTATAAAATCACGCTTTAAAATAACAAGGTGTTAGGGTAACGAAGTTAATAGGAAAGTAAAAAAAAAACATTTATCTTCCATTCATGGAAAATAACAAAAAAATATACAAATACGATGGTTGAAAGATGATGACGTCCACTTCTTTTGCCTTTTCGCTAAGATTTAAATTATGTGTATCGGGCACTTAATACTATTGTTAGAAGTTCCCTATTGTTTATGGCTACGGAACCCCAAATATGCAAGTCAGCTAAAAACCATTTTCGGCCATTACAGTAATTGCTTCTCGCTTTAAGGCAGCCCGTAATTATAAGGTTGTATGAAGAACAAATAAAGGTTTACTATCATCCGACATAATGCCTTAGCAATTGTTCGGTGAATGATTTAGATAAATAATTAATGTGATTAATTGTTTTGAGTTGCCAGTTGCCACTATGAGTTTTAAACTCATGTGGTAGCTATTGAGAATATGAGTTGTAATTTTTGTTTGCAGATGTGTGATTGGCTATCACATTATTATTTTTTATATTGAGAGGGTTAAAGCATTAATAATCTCTTTAGGACTGGTTTTGATGCATTTTTTTTGTAAAACGTTAAAAAATGTTTACTTTCATAAGCGCAACATTTAAAATCATGTTCTAGCTTTAGGTTGGTAGGGTGTGCATGTAAAATGAAATAAAATATAATTATGGCTGAACGTTGATCCTACCCCGTTTTTTGTTTTGTTTGGGTGTGGTCATAAAACTTGTATGCTACTTAGTACAGTCGCCTGATCTCTCTTCGGTCATGTCGGACTGCTGTCTCACCGAATTATCAGAGTGAAGGAACAGAGAGTGCATCTGTGTATTGCGCACTCACTTGTGCACTATAACATGTCCCGCGCAGTTGGCTAATCTCTGTTGAGATAGGCCGCCGTAGTCGAAATTCGGCTAGGAGGACATTATTATTACAGTCGGCAGCCCGTAAGGTTAACTACGAAAACAGCTTTTATTACGTAGGGAATAGAGGTGGTCTCAAGGTCAAAGTGGGGTAGCCTGACGTGCAGCTGTGTGTACCTACTAGTTCTAAAATAATAAGGTCTATAAAAGCGAAAGTAGAAGTTTTTTAATGACAGCAACAATCTCGTCAAATAAAATTATTATTTTTATGGCCAATACTCTTGTTAGAATCAAATCATGTGTCGATTCTGATAGAGTCATTATTCATTACATATTTATTTATTTTTAATTTTTTATGTCTTTTATGACCATGACTTTTTACACTTACTTTAAAAAAATGTTGTGAATGTACATTTTTCTGATATGAACATAAAATGTTATATCATGACTTCAGTTACTTGCCTTTTACTTTTATTACTAAAGGGTCCCATAAAATAGCTTGTATCTATACTAATTAGTTGTGTACTTCCGCCAAAATATAAATATTTATCATTTTAAATAGGTTTTTATTAACTTGTGATTGTTTCATATTTAATTTTCATTTTTAAAGTGTTCTTTTGCACTTTTACTTTTTAGTCGCATTTAAGGGCTTTATTTAAATTTAATTGACTGCTATTACCATTTATTGTTGAATGTTGTATAACCCTGTTAGAACGTGTTCAAAAAAACTACTTTTATTACAGTACATTTCAAATGATACATTGTTTACAACCAATGTATTCATACAGAATGGCATAAACTTTTTATATTAACACCGTATGTAGTTTTTTTTACTTTTACCGTACCGTACCCGTGGTTTTCTTATTTATCTATAACTAGCTGTTGCCCGCGACTTCGCCCGCGTAAACTACTATTTCTGTATCCTACAGGAACTGAGATTTTTTTCGGCATAAAAGGTAGCCTTTATGTTATTCCAGACTATAATCTATCTCTGTGCCAAATTTCATCCATATCCGTTCAGTAGTTTTTGCGTGAAGAAGTAACAAACATACACACTCACAAACTTTCGCATTTATAATATTAGTGGGATTAAAGACTTAAGATAAATTCTATGCAGAACAAATAAGAAGATTGCGGGAGGCTATTAAGGAGAAAAGGCGAGGCAAACTGCGGGCTGGAGTGCTGTTCCATCAAGACAACGCACCGGTTCACAAAGCTGCAATTGCCATGGCTGCCATTCAGGAAGCTGGTGGAACACCCCCCCTATACACCAGATCTAGCCCCCCAGTGACTTCTATCTCTTTCCACGACTCAAGGCACACCTCCGAGGCAAGGATAAGACGATGATAGCGACGTGATGGCCGCGGTTGAGGACTTTTTTGAGAGTCAAGAGAAAGTTTTTTTTTCTAAGGGAATTTTAGGTTTAGAAAAGAGATGGACTAAATGTATAGACTTGCTAGGAGACTATGTTTAGAACTAAATTTATTTTTTTATTATATTCATTGTGTTTTTTATTGATGATCATTACTTTTGGATCACCCCTCGTACCTTTACTACCTATAGAACACCCAATGACCAAATTTTGTTTTTTTAACAGTCCGTTAGATGAAGGGCTGTGGATGTGGCATTCCATTGAGTAAAAAAACGTTGGGCTTTCGTTCCGTCGTATCGGGAAGGATTCGTCGTGCTTTACAAGTGTTATTTCGTGATTTCACCTTACTAGCAGCCATACAGGTTGTTCTTATTCGATTCTGTTTTGAATAGGTAGTAACATCGATACGGTTAACCCATTCGCTGCCACATCACGCACAAGTACGTGATTTAAACTGTTTTTCTGTTGTCTCGAGTTTGGCAGCGAATGGGTTAACCCATTTGCAGCCGCTGTACCCAAGCGGGTACAGTGTTGAAAATCATTTTTTTTTTTGAAATTCCCTAATAAATGTAGGTTGATTATCTTGTAATTTGGTAAAAATGTAAATATCAAGACCTAATTGAAGGGTAATTACTGTTTGCTACCCTTCGATTGCCAGAATTTTAGTAAAATACTGATTTGTGTAAAAATATAGTACTTCATGAAAACATCTTTTTGTTTTATAATTAAGCTCTCTGTCTTCATTTTAAGTTCGAGTCTCAGTGCATTGTTATTAGTTTCGCGTTGGCTGTTAATGGGTCACTATTTTTAAGGAGGAGGAAGAACTCATTTAATTTGGTTCCATTCGTTTTAAATATTCAATGTTTTTTAAAGTAACGCTCTTTTAGAAAAAAAATAACAGAAATTATTTAATAAGTGACATTTTGAATAGCAAAGTAAAATTACAGAAAAAATAAAGAATACAAACAAAAAAATACCAAAAGAGTTTTTCTGTTTGTTAACTTACATATAGTAGAAAATAGTGTTACGTTTTAAAACAAAAATATACTTAATCGGATCCCACTTATTAGATGTAAAATTTAATTGCTACTAAGATCACATGTCTTCACAGGTAACTGTTACTCTAAATAACTTTCGTTTTCAACAACCAGTGGGATTTCAATTAAGATGTACAGATATAAATTGTGTAACATTTTATTACAAATTGTTAGAACTAAGCTAAGAGTAATAGTCATATAGAAAATATCTAGATAGGGTAAACAATAGGTTTACATAACTGTTAGAAGCGCGAGATTTATTGGTGTTTTATAAGAAGAATGTTAAATAATGTTGAACATTAGAAGGAACTCGTAATATTCTTATTAGAAAAAAGGAAGTTTTGCTTTTTTCAACGTTGAAAACACGACCTTTTAAAATGCTGGCATTTTAAACACTTTTCAGTATTCATGGTTACAAGTATACCAAATATGATTCGGAGGTACAAAAAGTAAAATGACACTCTTAAAAACAAGATATCTCATCCGTTTGTCACTTGACGAAAATGGTCGTATTTTTACAACCGCCTGTGTAAACGTCAGCTGTGTGCCGAGGACGATATCCTTTTGATCTGTATAATAATTACAGAGACCCGGAATGAAGGTTGTATCTTTTAACTGAGGTCATTGACTTCAACAAGTTTTTTGTGATGGTACAGATTTAACGAAATGGAAATGGACTCTCCGTTCTTTTCTATAATACTTACGACTTGTGTAAGTTTTAAAGGATACTTATTTGAGATGTATACGCGTTTTGAAATCACGAAATAATGTGCTGAGTTCGGAGTTCATCATTATAATGTTTTGGTAAACCTCGAGAACATAGTTTTTAATTTAAAAAAAGTATTTAGCTTGTATCCTTTCTTTCACAAAGGATCCTTGATAAATTCAAAAATAGGTGATTTGCGAATGACACACGACTCTGTGATCTGACAAAAAAACATTTATTCAGCACAGAACACCAGTTTACTAATCATCCATCCACGCCACTATTGCCATTGAAATATCTATTAGGCATAATTTTGTAGCCATCAAACAATGAAGTTTCCCTCTCGTATGCTATTTTCTACGATGATTAAAATGGTCAATTTCTTTAGTCGTGACGCAGGGATATGCACAATAGTCATATTTAGTAGAAATCTACATGAATACTGTAAATACCTAATGATAGTAAGATTCGAATGCATTCGTTTCTGCTTGTAGTTTCCCTTTTACTTGGATATTAAAATTAGTTAGTGAAGGTGCATTGTTTTATAGAAACAAATATTTTACTAAAGATACTCTCACACAGTCCATTCATCATACAAATCTTGAAGTATTTTTATATAAATATAAATAATATATAAAAATTAAAACCGACTCAATGACTGCCTGATTGACTGACTCACACAGTCCTAACCGCTGCTGGGTCTAGAGACTCAAAATTTGGGACATAGTTCCTTAATTATGAGATAAATATTAAATAGATAGATACTCTTTATTGCAACCAAAAAAACACTTTACAAACATATATGTTTATGTAAAAGAAAAACTATGTTGGTAGGTACAATGTTGGCGGTCTTATCGCTTATCTTATGAGGTCCAGGGCAAAGAAAGGATTTTTGGAATTTCATCCCCTAAGGGGTTAAAAAGGATAAATTTGTATGTAACTTCGTCAGATTTAAAGCTAAATCGATAAAATTTGGTATTTAGCTATTTGGTTAGAAATTAAGAGCGACGTATTTCAGGAAATTTAAAGATTTTAACTTTAAAGGGGTGGAAAGTTTCTGCGCAGACGAACTCGCTCTTTTAAGTTTAATATTGAAATGAGAGCATGGCTAATAGGATTTTCTAATCGAATAAGATCAACAAAGCTTGATCTAAACCAAACAAATAATATTTATTTGTCATTTAAAAGAACTTGGCTATCCGCTACCAACACAAATAATTTTACTATTCTTATGTTATTGTTGGCCCTAAACACACAGGGCCGTAGCCATGCTATGGTCGGTAATGGCCGACTATTGTTTTTACTTTTTTTAGGTATAAGTTGCGACTGCGCGCGCGCACCTTTTACGACGCCCATTCAAAGAACTGGATTGTAAGAATGAATCCTTTTTTAGTTGGAATTATAAAATGCCTAGCTATTTTTGGACTCGGTGAACTGGTAAGAATAACTGTTAAAATGGAAATGAGTTTAATCTAGTAATAACTAGATTAAACTAGATTATTTACTTTTTACTAGCTTTATTAAAAGCTAGTAAAAAGTAAATAATCTAGTTTTATTGATTTTCGGTTTCTCTTATCGACTCATCTACGGGACGGGACAAATAATTAAATTAAAAATAATAGCGATTGATGTATTACAATATTAATAAAAAAAAGGATCGTGTCTGTCTGGTAGCCTTAGTGTTATATATTATCAAGATCACAACCATATTCATGTATTAGGTACTTACGAGTACTACTTCTTCGCTTCGGCTTCGGTAAAAATCGACAGAAAAATGGACTTAAATGTATATTAAATACACCTACCTACTGAGGTAACGGTTAGTTGCAAATGTGGGTTAATGTTGTGGATGTAGCCATTAAACGAATCACATAATGTATGTGTGAAAAGGTTTATCACTCAATTAATAACCTCGCGAATAAACATGAACACGAATTGAGGGTAGACCTGTAACCTGATGATGAATATGTGAATCGCTTCTAATGAACAATCGTTCATTAGAAGTGGGCTTCGAAACGGATACAAAGAGTGATAAGGGAAACGATAGATTCTCTTGGAAAGGTAATAACAGAGCTCATTTGCGACAGATTCTTCAAGTAGTACCTACTGGACGTTGGTTTCTGAGGTCCTGGTTCTTGTTAAAAAAATAAAGGTAAAGCTGTAAAAATATTGTGGCCGTAAGGAGAGCTGTAACTTAACCATTGTCAAGAGTTCATTTCATTGGTAAGAAATTGGGAATTGATACAGATTTACTAAATAGGTATCATACATCATCATCTGAATGAGGTAGTCCAGATATGCATCATACGCAGACAACCCAGACAACCATTAGCTCTCTAGTAAGGAAGAAGCGTATGACTTGATAATTGCTATCCTTAGAATGATTTGTTATTACTAAGACCCACTGACCATCATCTTAATTATGTACAGACCCATGACAATTAAAATCTCCTGGGAACCATGTAACGATAATGCACTTTCTACTCGATCTCTCTAATAATTGTCAGTGTGACACTTCACAGTTCACACTTTTCTCCTATTTTTCTCATTTTTATGCGTAACCCGGATAGGCCGGTTAATCACAAAAGAAAAGACTACAACAGGGTCGTGTAGTAACAGTATCGAAAAAAATTGTTCTGTGTTTTAATTCACATACTTATATCGGTATTGTGCTACTCGGTGTGCTGGTTGTACCGGATCAGGCTTTGATCCTAGCTAGTAGCTGTATCGTATCAATTACCCTTCTTTCCATTTTACATAATTTTGGACATAGGCCTCACCAATTTCTTTAGTGAGATCCATTTTAGCCACAAACTTATAGTTGAAGCCGTCTTTTTCCACCAGTATTTCAGTTATCTATTAGTAAGTAAGTTTCAGTTCGTGTTCTGTTCCTGTTCCTAAATAAATGGGTCCGCCGAAATGTACGTACACTCTTGCATCCAGTGCCCTTTTTTGGGCCACATGTCCTTTTCTGTTCTTATGTTATTCTAGAGGAATTCTGCCGTTGCTATTTTTAGCGTTTTAGCGGAGTCTATCTAATAAGTAGAGACATGAAGAAATTTAAATTATGAGTATTTGATAATCGTTGCTTCGGCTTCGACTTCGGTTTCGGCATATCGGTCTGTTGTAGTTTCGGCTAGATTGCAATGGCCGTAGTCACGAGCTGTCTGGTAGATCGGGGCATCATCTGGATAGACAAAACCTTCCGTCTTCTTCTGTCATCTGACCTAAACTCTTATGGCGTCAGGTTAAATAGAAACTTGGTTCCTAGCAGTTTCTTCTCCACTTTCGCAGATATTTTCACTGAAGTCAGACGTCACTTGACTAGACCATCAACCCAGCTTCTGAAGTGCTCAATCAGCTGATCATTCTTTAATTATAAACAACATTTTTCCATATTCATATACGAAAGTGAATGTTATGGCTATCCCTTTCTCCTCTTCAGTAATTCGGCCACCATTGTTACGGGAGTTTTCGCCATACTTTTGACACATAACAAGCATCTCATTACTTTTATCAGTGACAAGCAATCGTAAGATGAAAGTAATACTACAATTAAATACGATCAGATAAACCACGCGGTGAGTTGGCGCGAGTTGTAAGAGATGGCGGGCAGTTCTTGCAATGTGTCATGTCTTCGTAATTCCTGTTGACTATAGCCTGTGACAATATAATACAGGATGACATGGCATGGCAAGGCATGAAGACTATGAGGACGTAATGTGCCGATTCTGCCACTAATCAGACGACGTTTTGGTCTTGCACATACTTCTTAACCATACTCTATCTTTTGTTCATGAGCAAAAGAAGTATACACACGGATTCATTTTAAAGAGGAAAGATATGATTATTTGTTTGTATTGAATAGACTTCGAAACTACTGGACTGATTCAAATGAAATTTGGTACACAGATAGTTTGAGACCCTGGAAAGAACATATAGGCTATATTTGTCGCGATATAAAATCATCAGGGAGTTTAAATGGGGGATGAAAGTTTGTATGGAAAATCCCACTTTTGGTGCGGGCGAAGTCGCGGGGAACAGCTAGTAGTTAATACAGAAAAAATGTTCATTCTTCGTTTTGTGTGGACTTTGGCGATATTTTAGTTTAGGGGTACCAAGTTATTAACTTTGACCATACCATGAGACACTAGAGGTGCAGAGGCGCACCTGACACTTGACATTCCGGTACAATACAAAAACCTTTATAAAATCACTCCCTATTGTCCACGCATCATGGGAAAGGTAGTCTCATCATGTCCGCTACAACTGACTCTATTGAAAACGAACTTTTGACATAGGTACTTGCAGAGGCATTTGAAAACAAAAATATTTGTACCTAATACGAGTTTTGTGGGTAAAAATAAGCCCAGGAGGTTGCATGCAGGAGAGGTGCTTGTGGCGGCAGCGCTTTGGTAGTGATACCAAAGTTAAGCAATCCACGGCGCGGTCGTGATTGGATGGGTGACCATTCCGATCATTTAAGTGACGTCCATGACAAGCATCTCCGTGCTTCGGAAGGCACGTTAAGCAGTCGGTCCCGGCTAATATCCGTTGGTATTAGTCGTTAAGCCTAGTCAGATGCCCTAGGGGCGGCTTGATAAAATCTGACAGTAAGGTTTATTACTGACCTTACAGACACCCCTCCACCAATCCGCACAAGCCCGCGTGGTGGAGTATGGCTCGTTCCTCCTCATAGTTGAGGTGAGGCCTTTCCCAGCAGTAGGATATATGTAGGCTGACTTTACTTAACTTTTAAGCCCAGGAGGTAGTATTAGTAGGTAAATAAGTCTTGGGATTCTGACTCCAAGGTGGCAAAACAATTCTACAATCTGACAAAGAGTTTAGTGCCCTTATAATAAGAATACCAACAGGTAAGAAGTTATTAAATAAGTAGCCGTCAAAAATTAAGTTATATGCTGATTTCACACACAAATCTATTTTCCTTTCATTAGATTGATGCCGACAAAAGCAATTGTTAAAAGTCGATTGTTTTAGTTTTATTAAATCATCTATCTTCAATCAATGGTAGAAAGTAATCTGTTATATTTAATTACGAAGTAATGAAAGTGACGTGCTCTTGAAGTGAATGTTGTATGAACTTAGAACCCATAGATTTTATTAATGATAGTATAGTTACAGTACAAACTAATGTAACATGGTAATGTGTTACTCATTCTGTTGTTTTGATTAGTCTTAGCCATATTTATCTAAAGATCATCATGGTGAAATTAAAAATTAAATTCATGGTGATCATCGGATTATTAACTTTTTGTTGTGGAGAAAGCTCAAGATTGTTTATAACCTTTTTTGCATTGTTTTTGCATAATTCGCACGGTCCATCGTGATAAATGTTCGTTAGCGTACTTTCTTCACGGTTCAAATCAAATAAGCCATTCATCTTACTGGCTGACAGATTGTACATAGAGCGGCAGAAGTAGTTTCTTTTCGCCTTAATGACTATAGAAATAAGAACAAATATAGGAGATGTGTATACCTACTTACACTACTCAGTAGTAGTTTGAGTCTTGTGATAGGTCAGTGCGTTTAGTATGGCTACAGTTCAAAGTGCATTTTCAAGCGTAATTTAGTTGGTGGAACATATTTCATTACCTGCTACCAAATATCTCTGCTACTACTGGTTTAGGTTACTATTACAGAAAACTGAAAATTATTAAATATCACTGAAATGCCTGATTTTTTGATTTGGAAAAACATAAGTGTTGAGATAATAAATCTGTCGAAATTTCACATTATTTAAAATTAGGTTAAATTTTCAGAATAGTTTAAGTGTCGAAAAATCTGACAAGTGATGTGTTTTGCTACCCTGCCTAGCACGGCTCGGCCCCAACCATACGTCTACAGAGGCCGGAAACAACTAAACTGTAAGGGTAATTTTTGTTGTTGTTGTATACAAACAGCTCTCATTTTATGAATTTGTACAGCAAATTTATTTAAAAACAATCTGCGATCGTGCAGAGAATCAAAACACCAAGTAAGGTACCACAATCGATAGATTTTTTTTGAAGATACTCCGTCAATCATCAAAATTCTTCCTATATCACATTATTGCCCCAAAATCGGCCACTATACCCCAGATATGGCCCATCACAAGGTAGAAACGCCACATCTTAGCAAAATTAATATTCCGTGTTATCGGGCATTGTTTTCCGCTACCCGCCATTATCTCAACCCTATAAATTTTAACCGTACACTTACCGTTAGCCTGGACTGACAGATTAGGACGTATTCATAATCTGATCTCGAGATTCATTTTTCTGTCCGTTTTTTAAAGTGAAAGCTATGCTAAGTTGCATGTGTCAAGTTGTAAAAACTGCTCGGGATTGCATTTCAGAAAGTGCTGGAAAAAAGGCTTACTATTCCGATAACAGTCGTTTCTGAGAGCTCACGTACATTTTAAATAAATCGCTAAGTAATCCTTAAAATTGTGTTCTAATTAGTTTTAATGACGTTGCGGCTGTTAAGCTAAACATGCGTAAATTCATCATCATCATTATCAGCAGCAGGACTTAAGTGGCCTGCATCCAGTGCTTATCCTGCGACCATTATAAGATCGTCTATCCATCTTGCTAGTGGCGCTCTATGCTACGCTTTTGACTATTTGGTCTTCAATCTAGAACCTCTGACCCAACGGCATTCATACTCGTAAAAAAATTAAATAAAAATATTATGCACAAATTCAGTGTGTGATATTTTTCTACAATATACCCTATCATGTAGAGGTTTCTTTTGTAATTCGTTGTGGTAATAGCCTAGGGTCAAACTAGGGCTGCTGAGTCCATCTACCTCGACCTAAATTTTCCTGTTCATTATCTTATTACTATCAGTCAGCAGTGGTATAGTAGGTCACCTCAAGATTATAACTCAAATGTAAGATCCGCTTATGAATACCGAGCCTATATTCAGTGTCTAGGGGTCTATTTGACCCTTAGTATGTTTATAGGTTATTAGAAAGTGAGCGTACTATAAACGGTAAGAAAATGCTGTTTTATCAAAATAACAAACATTGTTCAGATAATAACATGATTGCAACTTGCTTGCCTTACAGTTGCGTGCCACTATAATGTGATGACTATGATCGGAGATGTTAGATGTTGCTCATGGCTATGAATTTAGAGGGACTAAATTGTTTTGTAGTGTCATAGGTTACCTTCTTGATAATAACCAGTATTTCGGTAATATACCTATCTTAATTTTACAATCATTGTAATAATAGCACGTAAATTGTTTGGTTTCAAAAATGGGTGCCTTTGTGGTCATGGGTCATGTTGGTAGTGGTAGTTTATTAACCTAATTAGATACTATTATTCTAATCTGAAACGATACTAGAATTACCATCTTTCAAGTAGGTACAGTAGGCTGCACGTCGGGTTACCCATGTGATATACGAAAATAACTTTTTTACGTAGGGAATGGAGGCGGTCACAATAAGATCAAATTGAGTAGTCTGACGTGCGGCCTTGTGTACATAATCAAAATAACATAAGTATTTAAAATACTCAAGTGATTTTGAACAAATATGAAATTTATATCGAAAAACATTTTCGCAATTACAAATTAAACCTTATTGTACCTACCATTAATTTATCTCATCACTAATTTAATTAAGTAATTAATTGATTGTAATTGTTATTCTATAATTTTTAAGCTGAGTTTATTCTAATTAATTTAACTAACATAGTAGTAATAAGTACATATACTAACTTTATGAGTCGATAGATATATAAAAGATACTTGAATAAATTAATTATATTATTATTAGCCCGATTCTTTAACCAACTTTCAATTTTTTCTCATTTTGGCTCACCACACTTCCTCCTCCAGCCATCCCACAAACCATCTGTTTGACCAATTAGCATCTAGATGCAAAATTATGACTCATATGACCGGCCAGTGACCAGTTAAGCAAATAAACAGCTGGCAATTACTCGCTGTGGTTTGCAATCAGCTTATAATTGAACTAGACCAGACTAATCACCAACTAAGTGGTTGGGTTTGTCCTAGAAAAGCTGGGCGGTTCTTTTAGGTTGGTATTAGGGTTACGTAAGCTGATTAGCTTCAATTGATGGATGAACCCCTATATTTGGTGTTTCTCAATCTGGAGATGCTGTCTTTGATTGGGAAATTCAGATCAGTACGGAACTACAGTGACTAGAAAATAATCTTGCAACTTTATGGTTAGAAAAAGGTGATAGTTTTCAGAAAGAGGGAGGCAAAGGTTAAATTACCTCCTTTCAGTTTTTAAAGCACTTAAAAAGGCCTTTTATCTGTTCTTTAATAACAAGGCTTAGATAACACCACCGTTGATGTTGTGAGGGTGTGTAATGACGCTTCAGAGGACTGTAGAGGGCTGAGGGTCTTCGGAGGATTTATTGAAACCACGATTGCACTGCTACAATAATATATGTATTTAAATTCGCACAACACACGCGTTACATAAAGATGGAGGAATAGAGAGAGAGGAAAACATAGACAATACTCGTATATTCAACATTAAAAGTTAGTGTTGGTGTTGCCAACAGATGTACAGTTGACAGCACGTCAGATTACCCATTTGAAGTACGAAAGTAGCATTTATTACGTTGGGAATAGAGGCGGTCTCAAGGTCAAAGTAGGGTAGTCTTGCGTGTGGCCGTGTGTATACATTAGAGACCCCAAAAATGAATCCTTTTTGGCCGACATTGTGATCATTATGATCGTATAATAGGAGGTGCTCATAAATAAGCATTTTCTATGATGACAAAATAAAAAAACCCACAAAATAAGTAAGGTACAAAATATTATTTCCTGTTCACTTGAGAATAACCAGTTCATAAGTATCGTGATTCAAAGATAACATTTTGACATAATCCGCACATAATGTTTCAACACGACGAAACAGTTTCAGTAACGGAAGGAGACCTACTAAGTTAAGCCATATTACGTTAAACTTCATAACATGTTAATGTCTGACTTGATATAGGAAGAAATAGCAGACAAGAGCAAAATTACATTTAATAATTGAAAAGGCAATTTCTTATTTATTTATTCTTTATTGCACAAACAGAGTAACAGTCAACAAGTGGGTGAGGCAGAAATAGTCGTGGCGGCGTAAAAAGAACAACATACTAATTGAACTATTCTAATACAATTTCTTCACCCATTTAAGACATGTGTGATGTGATGAGTGGAGTAGAAAATAATAACAATAGTTTTGAATGGTTCTTGATTACTAATAAGATATAAAATTGCACATTTCAATGTGGAATGCGCGAGCTATTTATTCGATAGCAATCAACCACCATGTCGTATTAGACCAGGAGGCGAATGAATAAAATGTGTCTCCATCAAGTTACAGAAATTTTACGAAATCAATAGGATATCAAACAGAAAAGTTAACTAAATATGTACGTTGCTTTTTTGGCGATTTAATTTAAGATGCTATTCATGACTTGTTTGGTTTGTAGTTAGACTTTATGTACTTGGTTCATCTATCAGCCTAGGCTAGGCTGTTTATATCATTAGTAAATACTTTCGTGTAACAGTCATAAAGACCATGAGAAATTTGAATACTGTCACAACAACCGAACTAAACGGTTTCAGGTTCTCCCCGAATAGTGTCAAACTTCGATCTAACACTTGCCATCATCATCCTTCTAGCGTTATTCCGGTTGTGCACTCGCACGCGAGGGTTCAGGTTCCACTGACCATGATCTAGGTTGTGGCAGATCAGGTAATTACAGTGAAGCGACTGCCATCTGACCTCCGTGACCCTTTTACCAGGGGAACCTGACCAGTTTTGGATTATGGTTACACATGCAGTCGCCTGAATATACAGGTTTCCTCACGATGTTTTCCCTCACCGTATGAGCATCGGTTAGTGAAACAACTACATGTCATTACTCAAACAAAGTCATTGGTACATGGCGGCACATGGGATCGAACCGGCACCTCCCGCATGAAAGGCAACCCGCTAGCCACTGCGCCACCGACGCTCCTTATCACTTCGATCTAAAACTTGCAAAACAAGTAAAAAATATTTGAAAAACGTATAAAGCAACACTTCGAACACCCGACTCCCAGCCTACAAGCCCTGTAGCGTCGTGTCAACGATTTGTCGTGTAAATCTGCAAATCGGTGAGAAACTGTGGAGGAAAATTGCGCCGGCGACTTTCCTTGATCGCCCTGCCGACATCGACGGTGAAAACAATTGATTTTTGGTACGGAGAAAGTATTTGTTGAACATTTCCAAATGTCACGTACGTAGGCTTAATTCTGGCCTTGAATACCGCGAATTTAGCGAGAGTGGTAAAAATGTAAATAACATTTGATGCTCAATTTTGATTATTTTGGGTGTCGATCAAATCAAAGTCCAAACAAATTAAGTCTACTTATTAAAACACAATTTTACGGATTACTTCGCGATTTATTTACATTTACACGAACGCTGTAAAGTGTTCGAAACGTCAGGTTTTAAATAAAATGTAAATAAATCGCGAAGTACTCCGTAAAATTGAGTTTTAATCAGTTACGTAAGAAACAAATATGTAACTCTACTTATGTGTTACCGCATAAAAAATGTTTGATTGAGTTAATCAATTTGAGATATCAAGATTCTAGACATACAGTCTACAAAATTACCAACGTTAAATTGCTTCAATTTTAAACTGCAGTTGATTCAATTTTAAACTAAAAATAAGAGGAATAAGTCTGCAGACAGGGACAAAATAAAATACGTGGAACTACTACGCAATTTACGAGGAGAAATATTTTTCTTTTTAATACTTTAGAGGCATTGGAATCCTAAACTTTTAACCTACAAGCTCTTGACTGCCTCATCATTACCTCACATTGTCACTATCTGAAATCACCATCAATATTATAATGATCAATCACGAGGTCCTATTCATTTGCTTCATACAGACCTTATCACTAAATCTGCTATCACCAGACACTATTGTTGTATGAACGATAGTCCAATCCTTGCTTTCTCTCATTGTAACAGTGTGAGGAAAGTTATGGTTTATTGTAAAACAAAAGATATGAGATATTTTATTAGCCTATCCTGGTACACAACACTTTCACTGTTTGTCTCCCGAAATTCAATAACATTCATTCTTCGTCGAATACAAAGTCAATGATTCGTAGACATAGTAGTGTAAGTAGAGATAGATAGTGTAGGTATTGATTTTAGTGTAGTGTTGTTTCTTAAGAGAAGTAAGCATGTAAGTCTGAAGCGATGGTGAAATATGCGAACTAATTAATGATGGGAAAACATGCTCATCAATGCTACGATATAATTTCAGGTCGTCTGCATACAGTAAGTATTTGCAATGAAGAAAACAGTCACTAATATCGTTGATAAAGATTATAAATAGAGGACCTAAAATAGAACCTTGTGGGACTCCAGAAGTTATATGAATTGTACTTGAATCGCATGCATTAATGACTACATTTTTGTGTTCGGTTGGTTATGTAGGACTTGAACCATCTCCACAAACTACCACGGATACCATTGAATGCAATCTTTTCAAGTAATATCTTGTGATCTACCCGGTCAAAAGCCTTTCTAAAATCCGTATACACACTATCTGTCTGCTTACTGGAGTCTAAGTTATCGAATAGTTCAGTAATGTAAACCATGAGGTTAGTAATGGTAGAACGCTTGCGAACGAATTCGTGCTGTTGTGTCAAGATGGAGTTATGTGCTAACGGATACAAGGTATTGTGTATAAGTCTCTCAAAAAGCTTCGCAAGGGCAGGCAACATGGAGATAGGCCGATAATTAGTGACATCGTTTCTTGAGCCACTCTTGTGTACCGGAGTGATTCTAGCAGATTTCCAGATGGTTGGACAGATTCCTTCACTCAAACATTTACGGTAGATTGAGTGTAAAGCCATATAAACAACAAATTAATTAACCAATATCAAACGTTTTCAACTTTAAGACAAATAAATCAAAAAGACACTTGTTATTTTTCCCTGCAAAAAAATACAGGATTGTTATTCGTAACATTTCAAATATTTCTACAACAAATTATAATATCATTTGTATCACGTGTTCAGGAAGCCGTTAATAAAATCACACGTTTGTTTCGTGAGTCAGATGTTTTGGGAATTAACCTCCCTACGTGAACTTTATCAAATGTGTCTTCTACAGCTTTGCAATAAAGATTATTTTCAATCGTCCTTGCCATATGATAAGTACCTACTTAACAAGCATAATAATTTGCAAGAATCAATGTGCAATTGAATTGTCGGAATTCCTATTGAAATGCATAACGCCGAGACATCGAAATCGGAGGTATTTCCTTTATGTAAATAGTTTCGAAGTCACATATTCCTTTATTACCTGACTGCAGAAGGAGGGCTATGTTATTCTAGAGTATGTATTTATGTTTGTATGTATGTATAATTGTTTAGTACGCCCTAATAGCCCAAACTGGAAAGTTTTAGACATTTGAGGTGTTGTTGAATTCGTCAGAATTGTAGTAGTGACGTAGGCTATATGTATTTTTAAAATGTCGCCCGTAAATTAAAATAAAGGGTGGGGATTAATTTTTCTTACCATAGCAATATGTATGAGTCTCAAATAAAAGCCAGTGGAAATACCATTTAAAAAATATAATAAGTTTTGCAGACGGGTGTTTTGTTTTTTCAATAATTATGTTTGCCTGTATGTAAAGCAAATTATTTGCTGACATTATCTACTGAGTGAAGATGATAAACTAGCTTTTATTAAGGGGGTCCTGCACGAAATTGAGAAAATTAACGTATTTCTTAATCACTTGTACGATGAGCTGAATTAGTTATATACATTAAAACTTCTTATTTTCGTTAGCCTAATCCATTGATTAGAATACACTAGGTCCTGGTCTTGTTGAAATTTGAAACAAATTCTTTATGATATAATAAACATGACTTGTAGCAAATGATATCTAAGAGCATTTTTTTTTCGAAAACTTAGTGACTTTTACGCATGAAACAATAATTTGTACATGAAAATGATTCTATTGATATTCCGCAGACATTCTTTTTAATATACACGAATAAAATATAAATAAGAAACATAAACACTTTTCAGTTTTTAATACAAGTATCTGATGGCTTTGCGCATTGCGCAGAATAAAACTATGGTTCTAATTAAATCATCAAGTCTAAAACTTTAAAGCAAATGAATCTTATTACTTATATAAATAAGTTAGATTCTGTTTGAAGATCGTTTAGACTTACTAGACTTGCTTCGCGCTGCACTCCTTAAGAGTGCTATTACAATACTTATAATTTCTTCGTCGTCTTCCAAGACACGTTTACATTTTTAAAAACCCGTAAGACACTCTCTAACTAGTATATATGAAAGAAGAGTTGATTCTAGTGCTTAAATACGACAATATTTCCATTGTAACCGACATAGGTACGTCGATTTCGCCGCCGATTAAGGCAATTAATTATTTAATTTTGTTACAATTTTTAATTACGATTAAGATAATTTAACGATTAATTTTGTTACAATTTTTTAGAATTGTAGCCGTTGCTTTCTTCTTGGAGGGGGACTGTTTGCAATCAGTTTTTTAACATATCATCTCTTTCTTTTTTTACAGGACCGCCCCGGCAAAGAACTGCCGACAGACAGAGAGGGCAGCAGCTCTCTCACTCCACCATGTGACCACCGAAGCACCAACCAAAACACAACGCATTCTTCAAATTCATGAGTCTTGCCTCAAGATTACATGATTAAGAATATTTATTGTACTTACTTTAATAACGAATCTAGTCGCCATAGCACTTTTTAACACGAAGCAACTTTAGACTGTATAATTATAAAGCGTAAAGTCGATAATTGGAAGATTGTCGAGCTAGTACAAAGATTAAAGAATTGACGAGAGAGTACAAAGGATGGAACGCTAACATCGATTTAGCAGTAAATTGATCATCTTAGAAGTTCCTGCGTTGAAGATCGAAGATGTCTGCAAGTGAGTATATTTTATATATTTTCGTTTTTGTTTTTTATATTTCTGTTTGAACCTCATGGTTCTTGATACCTCATGATCAAAATATCATATAGCCCGTATCATACAAAAGCAAAGCTACTCACTCAGTTATTCTCGAGAACTGACATAGCTTATAATTGTTGATTTTCTTATTTTCCACTCTTGACAGTCCTTACCGAAAGCTGCCCCTTTCACCCACTTTACATCACTTTACCTGTCTAATGTCGTATTCCACCTCAAAAAGTATCAAATATAATTATAATTCTTATTTGCAAGACTAAGTATTCCTTTTTCACTTTACTGAAGTGAATTCCTAATTACAACTTTCTACCAACATTTTCCAGGTTTCGAGCACTCAGCCATGAAAAGCAGCTTCTCGCTGTCGTCCCTGGGCACTGCGCCGGCGCCACCTGGTGGCCGATGTGACCAGCTGGAGCGGCCGTACCACAGCCTGACCAAAAAGAGGTACGCACTTTGTGTTTCTGGGTTATCCTCTCCCGACCTCTGTGGTGGAGTGGCTCGCACGCCGTTTTTCATGGTCTTGCCATCTCTGAAGTTCCAGGTATGATCCCGGGTCAGTATAGAAAACCTTATTTTCTACAGGCTGTCCCACATCACCCATTAAGCAGACAGACACTGGAGATAGCATAGATTAGCTAGACCATCCAAACACACCTTATAAAATACGCATGTTTTGGGAAATAATGCCTGATGATAAATGTATTTTTCCTAAGAAGTAAAATACAAAATAGTATGGCTAAGCTATCTGATATCTCCAGTGTCAGTCAGTTTGGGCATTGTGGTACACCGCCGTTGTTTCTGATTTCCATTAGAGTGCTTTAGCAACTTTAGGATCCGAGGAGTGTATGTGAAGTTAAAATAATGCAAGTGCTTAGAACCAATCAAGTATAAAAATATCGACTCTTTAATTGATGGTAATTTCCATGGCTTTTATTTAGGGATTAGTTATAACGTAAGTGAAGCGATAACCGTGGATAATCTATCTCACTTTGTTATCGCTAACCCAATTTCACCATAAGCGAAGGTAAACGTACTTTACACTTTCTATGTCGGTCATGTTTATGACTATGATGTCTTAGAAATATTATAGCGATAGCGTCGATACCAACTATTATCTCCTCTATTATCTCCATAAGCAAGGAATGAAGTTTACATATCATTGAAATAAATAAATGTTGAAGAACATCCCATACATTGCTATGACCCTAAAGAAAATAGGCTGATGCTCTTGTGTAATAGAAATCAAAAACAACGGTGGAACCACAACACCTAGACCCCAATACAGAAAAATAGGATATGTCTTATTATTACAATAGAAATACAATAACCTACCACATTTGTCACTAGCAGTTTCCCGCGACTGCGCTTGCGCAAAATGTCGAATTTCCTTTATAAACTTTTATCCCCAATGGTTCATTTCCCCCTTAATGTTTCTATATCGCGACAAAAAGTAACCTTTGTGTTTCCCAGAGTATTAAAGTATCTCTATACCAAATTTCACCGAAATTGGTTTAGCGCGTGCATAGGTCAGAGACAGTCACACTGGCATATACATAATATTAGTAAGAAACGGATCTCTTCGTTGTTGCTTCTGTGTTTCTTGACATGACATTAAACTGAAAACCTATATCACATTTCAGGAAAGAGCCGTGCCGCGAAGCATGGCGCCGAAGTTGGGGCTCCGCGGCGAGCGGCGGCAGCGCCGGCGACGACCTCTGGCCGCTGCTGCAGCACCACTACGACTACATCATGGACAACCAGATTATTGACACCTGCAAGGTGAGAATTTCCGTGTGCAGGCGTTTGATTTTCATCATTAAAGGGTTTCCACCCTTATGTCGTTGACATAAATACCACTTAAACGTTTTAAATCAATGTTCCTCTTACGGGCTAGAGAGTGGAATTCGTTGCCGGCTAAAGTATTTCCTGTACGCTATGATTCCTTTACGAAATGAATGAGAGTGAATAGGCTGTTACTAGTCAAATACATCCTCGACCGCATCGTCGCTTATCATTAGGTGAGATTGCGGTCAAAAATCTGACTATTAATTTAAAAAAAAAACTTCTATCGAACGCCGGCTCACTGGTGCAGCAAGCACTTAGAATTCGTCGAGGGACTAACATCCTCAGTTTAGGAGCGAAGGGTCGTGGGTTCGAATCCCACGGACGGTCGATGAATATTGGTGAGCAAAATTTACTTTCGTTTAAAACTCGTATAGAAATTGCTCTATCATAAATTATTGTATATATCGATACCGGTCTGAAGCAGCTCTTATCATCTGGTAGAATTTGGATGTAGAGGAGACCCCTTTATTTGGTCAGTGATAGTCGGTGATCGTCTTCGTGATCTTTTACATTCGGTATTTTTGACTAAGACCAGCTTTTCGAGGTTTCACAAGCTACGTAAAAAAAAATGTGAAAAATGCCAGGCAGTTTAGATTTTTAAAGTCGTTGTAACTGAAACTTAAATATTAAAATCATTTATTTTTACCTCTTGTTTCCAGGAAGCAAACGGCGAATTGCTCTCACACAATTCGTCCGCTTTGCACCACGGGCCGCGGCTGCTCAACCCGACGGCGGGGTTCAACCGGCAGTGGTCCCTCTCGCAGCTGCTGGCGGAGTTCGCCGAGCTGTGCCAGTGGCTCACGCACGTGCAGGAGGAGATCTATTCTAGTCCCGAGAATCTATCCAGTCGGAAGCTTAGGATGGTCAGTATTTGGTACACCTTTCCTTAGTTAAAGTTATTGCTACACAAGTCCGACAAGGCCGTGCGCGACCCTCCTGTACCCTGCCAGACATGCGGGGGCAAATTAACGCCAATCGCACGCGACTGCCATAGAAAATACCATTCCTCGCAACAACGCCCGTTCCCTGTGATATCTAGCTCTACCCCTTGGCACCTCCTACCTTCAGTTAAATACAGGCAAGTCCGACAAGCTCGTGCGTGACCCTGTCGAGAACCTGTCAAGTCGGTAGCTGAGGATGGTCAGTATTTGCGACTGCTGAACCCGACGGCGGGGTACAACCGGCAGTGGTCACTCCCGCAGCTGCTTTCTAGTTATTTACCTCTCTTTTCATCGCATAACCCTATCTAAGACTGGCTAGAACTCGGTATGTAAGTGAGTTTCGAAGTTCCGTGGCAGCCCCCACTGAATTCGACTGTACG
Source organism: Pyrausta nigrata (assembly GCA_949316185.1). NCBI lineage: Eukaryota > Metazoa > Arthropoda > Insecta > Lepidoptera > Crambidae > Pyrausta > Pyrausta nigrata. Next base: position 10,644,276 of record OX438957.1, on the reverse strand, counting down.
GTTGACCCCGCGTGTGCTGAGCGTCATACCTAAACTGCGTAAGCCAGGCCGGCTATCAGAGACGTAGAGATCTATTGGTTCTCACATTCGTCAGCTTTGCACCACGGGCCGCGGCTGCTGAACCCGACGGCGGGGTTCAACCAGCAGTGGTCCCTCTCGCAGCTGCTGGCGGAGTTCGCCGAGCTGTGTCAGTGGCTAACCCACGTGCAGGAGGAGATCTATTCTAGTCCCGAGAACCTATCCAGTCGGAAGCTTAGGATGGTCAGTATTTGGTACTCCTACCTTCAGTTAAAGAACTCGAAGTCCTATGCCAGACATGCGGAGGCAAATTAACGCCAATCGCACGCGACTGCCGTAGATAATACCATTCCTCGCAACAACGCCCGTTCCCAGTAATATCTAGCCCTACCCCTCGGCATCTCCTACCTTCAGTTAAAGACAGTTAAGTCCGACAAGCTCGTCCTCCACCACCACTCATCCTCTCTTACTGAATAAATAGTGACTCTTGCTACGACCCAACGAAGTGTAAATTAGGTCGCAGCGCGCCAATTGCCCAGCGTTTTATTTAACTCTCTCTCTCCATCGCACAAACCTATCTCTCCTGATAGCGAAGGGTTGAACGATGCGACATAAAACTTGGCACGTGAGCAGGCCTGTGTATCTCCCCGCGTAGGTAGCAAAAACGTACCTACGCGCGGCGACCCTTACTTAGGGGCTAAAACAAGTTGCGTGTCGCTACCGGCCAGCGCCACGCTCGCGCGTTTTATTCACCGGCGGCCGCGCGGCCACGTTGCTGGCTGGACGAGAATAAATAAAGTACTAGAAAGAGGCGCTAGATGGCGTTAGAAGCTTCTCGTAGCAGTCAACCCTATCGCGTCGCTTGATATTACGTCACTGAATAGGTTTAGTGTATTATGAATCATATTCCAGAGCAATAAGTATGAAATTATCTTGCAATGGATTTTTGTAGGTGTCTACCCGAAAATGTGCTTGACTCTGAGGCGAACTAAATTACGCCATATTGTTGATGACATTGAGTAGACATTTCTTTGAATACAATTGCCAAGTCATACTACTGTACGAAGTACTAGTACTTATTCTGTGACGTGAGTAAGGTGCGTGGCTGCCCTACTGAATTCGACCGAACGGTTGACCCCGCGTGTGCTGAGCTTCATACCTAAACTGCGTAAGCCAGGCCGGCTATTAGAGATGTAGAGACCTATTGGTTCCACACAATTCGTCAGCTTTGCACCACGGGCCGCGGCTGCTGAACCCGACGGCGGGGTTCAACCGGCAGTGGTCGCTCTCGCAGCTGCTGGCGGAGTTCGCCGAGCTGTGCCAGTGGCTCACGCACGTGCAGGAGGAGATCTATTCTAGTCCCGAGAACTTGTCGAGTCGGAAGCTTAGGATGGTCAGTATTTGGTACTCCTACCTTCAGTTAAAGACCTAGAAGTCCGAAAAGCTCGTGCGCGATCATTCTGTGCTATGCCAGATATGCGGGGAGCATTGACACCGATCGCACGCGACTGCCATAGAGAATACCATTCCTCGCAACAACGCCCGTTCCCTGTGATATCTAGCTCTACCCCTTGGCACCTCCTACCATCAATTAAATACAGGCAAGTCCGACATGCTCGTGCGCGACTCTGTCAAGTTGGTAGCTGAACATGGTCAATCCCACCACTTCCTCATGGTCTTACCCGCCTTGCGGTATTCAGACAGAATGTCGGGAGACGCACCTGGTAGTACTTGGTCAGGGCTCTTTTCCGGGTCGCGCTTCTTGATGCTCCCTACAAATTCTATATCCGTCCCACTACAATTTCACCTCTCCCCCTTCTGGGGCGTGACACCATAGTAAACGTGACTTCGCGTCGGGCTGTTTTTCTTGTTGTGTTACCTGAGACTCACTCTTCGAATGTACGTCTAATCTTGTGCCAAGAGTGCGCGAACTCGCGCAATGCCTCCCCGTTGTTGCGGCTGCAGATGAGGTCCTGGTGATAGATCGGACCAGGTAGAGCCGTTCGTATCGAGTCTAAAAGCTGAGGATGGTCAGTATTTGGTACACCTGTCTTCAGCTAAAGACCTAGACTAGTCACTCATTAGTCCGACAAGCTCATGCCCGACCCTTTTGCATTCCGCCAGACGTGCGTGAAAGTGGCAATCGCCTGCGACCGTCATAGGAAATCCTCTTCCCCGCAACACTACTCATCGTCTCTCACTTAATAAATAGCGACTCTTGCTACGACCTAAGGAAGTGTAAATTAGGTCGCAGTGCGCCAATTGCCCAGCATTCACCTAGATATTTACCACTCTTTCCATCGCTTAGCCCTGTCTCCTGACTTCGTAGGGTTAAACGACGCGACATGAAACTCGGCACGTGAGTAAGTATCGAACGTGTGGTTGCCCTACTGAATTCGATCGGCTGGTTGACTCCGCGCGCGTAGTTGTAGCTTCATACCCAAACTGCGCCAGGCCTGCTATTGGTTGAGACCATTGTTAGACCTGTTGGTCCATACAAGTCCGCTTTGCACCACGGACCGCGGCTGCTGAACCCGACGGCGGAGTTCGCCGAGCCGTTCCAGTGGTTCACAACCAAAAGACCGCTTCAGTATGGTGCAGTAAAGATAAACGCTCCAATCTTAAGGTGGTGGACATGGTTGGGTCATTGTTATATTTTGTTTACAAGTGAACATATTCATCTTACTTAGATGGGATTTAGCATGGAGCTACACTGTTTCTTGTCTTTTGACTCCTTAAGGAAGTACATAATGTCCTCCTAGCCGAATTTCGACCACGGCGGCCTGTCTCAACAGAGATTAGCCCACTGCGTGGGACATATTATAGTGCACAAGTGTGTGCGCAATACACAGGTGCACTCTCTGTTCCTTCACTCTCATAATTCGGTGAGACGGCAGTCCGAAATGACCGTAGAGAGATCAGGCACAGGACCAACGGCTTAACGTGTTTTCCGAGGCACGTGGGAGTTAACACCACCTACTTCCTGACTCCAGAGCTGTGTCTGAGTAATTTCAAGACAGAAATAGGCTTGTTGAAAAAATATCGATACATCGATATATTCGATATTTTGAATTCGATAAATCTATATTTTTTGCCGATATATTGTTAACCGATAAATCGATATATCGATTTAAAATATCTAATATCGAAAATTGTATCAAAAACTATATTTTTATTTTATTTATGGATCTTGGCTTGGAAGTGCCTCCACAGCCGACGCCGGCTACCAATTCTAAAGTTAGAAGATCGCTTTTTTGTGTCTGATATGTATGTTATTTTGTCTAATAAAAAAGAATAACTATAAAAATACCTTCGTTTCTATTGAGATATTTGTACATTAAAATAATTTACATTTTGCATAAAAATTACTATTGATATTATTGCGCTAGGCTAAGCTAAATACACTGTTATTTTAAAACCACAATATTTTTTTTTAATTTTGCCGATATATCGACATATCGATAAATTTTCCGCGATATATCAATGCCAATATTGATTTTTTTTAAATATCGATATATCGATATTTATTTCACTTTCGACATCCCTAGACAGAAAAACTCAAACACTCTCGGCCCGACCCGGGATTCGAACCCGGGACCTCGTGGATAGTACCCAGCGTGCTGACCACTAGACCAACGAACGAGGCAGTCATAGGTCATAGTACATAGTAGGCGATAGAAAAACTTGCCATGTTGTTTGTTATATTAACCATCTATTGTTTCTTTTTCAGAGCCGCATGTCAGAGCTGATATCTGTGGAGCCGCGGAGAGCGAAGTTCATGGAGCAGGCTGCCGCCATCTTGGAACGGATACCGGAAGCAGGCGCAGAGGTATGATTTACCACACTATTCGTTTTTATCTGACTTTGCGATGGTTTCCTTAACGTCTTCTGGCTTGCCTTACGTTCGTTGCCTGCCATGAATCTCATCATGTTAATACTTACCAGTGATACATGTAAGTATCAATGGAGTTATAGCAATCTATGTTGTTCACATTATCCCATTATACCTACAATCATGATATGCATGATGATCGATTTAGGCCATGGCGACTATTTCGGCTCCTAGTCGGTTTGGTGGCGCTGGTTCGTCCAAAAATTGGTTTATGTAGCCGATCTTGGCGGTGAACTCCCGTTCGCAAGGGGGCGCGTAAGCACACTGCAGCTTTCTTTCTTTTTTTCTTTCTTAATGTCGTCAATGATGAATTAACCAGTGCAGTGAAGGCTAAGTAAGTTGTAAAGGAAGAAGAAGTTATTTATATCGGGATATTTTTATTTTTAGGTAACTTGGCGCATGGAACATCTAAACGTGAAATGGGAGGGTCTGCGCTTGCTGCTAAGTCCTGAACAGCAGCACAGAGAGGATGGTTCTGATACTGTTGGTATGTAGCACAAAAGTGGTTTAATACCGTAAGGTTGGGCTACTTTAGCTGTGAGGTACGCACATCAGAGTCCCCACTTTGACGGTCTCAATCGCCTCTATTCTCTACGTAAAAAAAGCTATTACCGTAGTTCACATGGATAACCTGACGCGCTGCCGTCTGTACAACATTGTCTGCATATATTGTATCCGTACTACATAGAACATCAAGATACACTTAAGTTCTTGATGCAAGCTTGTTAAATAAGTTCATTGCTGATTAACGCAAACCTAGCTCACAAATGTGCGCTCTGGTACCTAAATCTTCAATATGGCCGGCTGTATCCAAAACTAGGCCAGCTAGGGCTACATTAACCCAACCAGTCTTAAAAAACACATAAATTGCAGGAGCGAATTCATAGATCTTATGTTGAGGTTAAAGAAAATGAGCACGATTGCTACCTGCTTGACAGACTGCAGTTTGAGTTTGGTACTGCTAGCGCCATCTATATGGTTCAACATCATATTGATACCTCGTGGCATTACCAAGAGAAAGTGCTTTTGTAAGCTTTGCGTAGTCGGCGCGCAACTGTGGATAAGTTTCAGTAAAGAGAGTAATGTGAATTCACTGGTTGTAGCTAGATGGCGCTATATGCATTTAAGATGCTGTGTGCTCCTGGATCATTTGTTGTAGTTTTAGATGGTTGTAGAGATGGTTAGATCATTGTATTTGTTTATTGGTGAACCTTGGAAAAAAAACCAGCAACACAACAGCAAAGTGCGAGTCGGCATCGCGCATGAAAGGTTCCGTACCGAGTTTACCTACCTGCTGCCGTTATTAATATCGAGCAAAAGATGCCAAAAAACACGTGGTATGGAAGCTCCGCTTAAATATTATTTTATTCTGTTTTAAGTATTTGTTGTTATGGCGACAACAGAAGTACATAATCTGAGAAAATTTCAACTGTCTAGCTATCACGGTTCGTGAGATAAAGCCTGGTGACAGACAGACAGCCGAACAGTGGAGTCTTAATAAATAATCTTAGTAAATCTTTCTAAAATGAATAAACAAATAAATAAATCTCTTTTGTTTACACGGAATGTACATATATCTATTGCACGTTTTTAAGAAATCGCAGATAGTTACTCGTCAGCAGTGGGACAACTGCCTTAACTTTAATAATATTGTGCCATTAAATATTGTTTGTTTATTCAGACACAGCGCACGAGTTGCGTTGCCTTCGTCGCTGGCTGCACGGCATGGAGGGGCGCCTGCCGCCGCCGTCGCTCGCCGCCGCGCGCGCCGCGCCCTACCACGAGCTGCTGAGGAAACTTAGCGAGCATCAGGTCAGTTTAGAACTAGCCCAAAAACTAGCCTTTCTATATAAGTAATATTTTTTAAGGCCTCTGATTTAGAGAAAAATATAATTAATTTTCTGTTTAACTAGACCGCTTAAATAAACCGCACCTTCGGCTGTAAAAACGCATGGAAAAAAAAGTAATTTGTCAACATAATTGACATTGACAGTGGTCGTGAAAGTTTGTTTCTCTTTGGCTTGGACGACTTGTGCGTGCATTGCTACTTCGTGAAAGTTATGTTACACAGATAACACATATATTGTGACAGATAGGTATTTTTTTTCGTTTGGCCAGTGGTGTCGTGGCTTTAGACTTTCTTTCCTGTATATGTTTGTCAAGTCTGTTTTTAAATTGGTTCGTAGTATACGCTGATACCACTTCTGCTGGCAATTTGTTCAATGCCTCGGTTACTCTATTGCTGAAGAAGTGCTTGTGGGGGTTGGTGACAGAAACAGCATTTAAAATACTCATATAACAGGTGTAAAACACTCAGGATCGAATTTCTATTATATATATCAGCTTTTTCAACGCGTTTCTTTTTAACTAAGCTTCTCGTACATTTGCTAGGCGTCGAGCATTATTACGTCTTAAAGCCCAACTGTCACATTATGTCGCATAAAAATTTAAACAATACAGTTTTCGTCTTTGTGTACTAAGGAACAGAATAATGAGAAGGCTCTAAAATTCTAGCACCAGTTAATATATTAAACATGCAAGAAGAGCAAAGTTAGACCAAACTTCAGGAGAATTTACTATCTTCGACTTAGTGCACGTCATAAAAGTATTTTTATGTGCCCACATATAGGACTAAATATGTTTCCAACACTTTCCTGCCGCGTACTTGCCGCAGTCACAATGACAGGTACCAAGGAGTTGATATATTTGCTTCAACTTTACTTCTTTTTAAAAAACAAATCCACGATCTGTCATGTGACTGCCAATAGTTTTCGTGGTAATTATATTATCACTCATTAAGTTTTTTTTTCTTTAAATTCTTTTTGAAATGTAATCTTTTGTAGGTTTTGGGTTTGCTCTAAATTAATCTCTAAAAAATTAGTCTGAGGAAACTTAATTGGTTTTTGTGCTATCTATAAGTGTTGTTTATATTTATGCCATAACAACTGTATGTTTCCCAAATAATAATAAAATAAAATCAAACCGAATTTCTCTAATCGTGTTTCGAGATCGAAGTTTCTGGTAACTATAGGTTTAAAACTCTCACGATCGAATACTTATCATAAAAATTAACTTTTTAACGCGGTTCTTCTTGAGTGAGCTTCTCATTCATTTTCATAGGCATGGACCATATTTCGCCTTGAGCTGGAAGCACACATCAACGGCATGAAATTAAAAGGCACACCGATCAACTCAAGCCGTCCAGTACTCTTAGTATGAATCTCCCTACTGCAGCGCACACTATAGTTGACCGCCTCAACTGAGTTCTCGCCTGCGGTACAGGGGGGCGGGGGAAGGTGAGAACGGCTCGTTTCTTCCCAGAACCCCTGCACCCCACTGGCGAGGACTGAGTTAAGCGGTCGGGCTATAATCGGAATCGTAATGAGATCAATTCATTGACATAAAAAGGCGACATTTCTTTCAGAGTTGATTAATGTACCGAAATGTGTTAATACAAGTAAGAAGTCATGTAAGTTAAAAAAAAAATGTGTATTTAGAGCAAAATATATTTTTTATTTTTTAAATCCGAGTTAACAGCTATGGCAAAATCACATTCGTTATATATGAAACATAATTTAGTTCCTTTATTATTTTGTGCTGTATTTGTCATAAGGAGGTTATAAGGGTGTTGAGGTACGAGGTTGCGGGTGAATGTTAAAAGGTCTGGAAGAGATTTAAAATGTTTAATGTTACGAAAAATTTTAAATGTTCGAATGCAATCGGCGTGGACGGCTCCGAGATATGCACTTAACTTTATTTAGGTAAATTAAGTACGTACTAATCGATGCGCGGTCACTGCTGAACACGCATAGTTTTAAAACCCGTGTAAGGTGCGTTGCACCGAACAAAGGGAAAATGAAGCCTGCTGCTGTATGTTAAGGGGAAAGACCAGGCGCCATTTCTCCATACAAACGTAGTCCCCTAATTTCTCCCTGGATAATGGCTAAAGGAAAATTATTTTTTACCATAAAATCAACATTTACCACAGCTATGCTCCTATTTTTCGTTTTTTCTTATATTCGAATTAACAAAGGAAATATGAGCCTTCAAAAACTAAGAAAATTGCCTAATTTCAACCTCAACTTTGAGATGCTCGCCAAAAAAATCTACGAAATTTAACACTAAAACTAAAGCATAGTCCCACCTTTTGAGAAATGATTTCAGAAGAAAATAATATCATTTGTCAAATTTTGGACGAGGAAATAGGGGACTTCGAAATGCTGTTTAGGAAGAATTTATCGGTCTGCGCTCGTTTGTCCCTTTCTTGCTTGGGCGGCTACCAGAGATCGCATCGAGACAGCAACAATACCTCTTCTTCAAATACCACGTGACCGCGTTTCCTCTTAATTAGAGTGGCAACAAAACAGAACAAATTAATGGCTTCTGTCGTAGGTAAATTTTTGTCTCAAATATTCTATGCTAGAATTGTTTTTTTTTTAATACGTCATAATAATTCTATAATCCATATGGAATTCTAATAAATGGTCTAAAAGTTAGAAAACCAGTGGCAAATTGCTTATGCGTAGAAAAAAACATCAAGTGATTCTAAAGTGTTGTGTTGTACAGCACATTGCATAGAAGATAAATGGAAGCATACCAAGGTAAACTTTCATTAACATCTCCCAAAATGTTTGCTCTCATTCACAAATCTTAGTTTAGGACTCCGCCAGGTACCGGGGCACCACAACAACCAAAGCTGGGAGCTATGTAAGGGCATCTGCGATTTATAACAATCGTTAGCGGCGCGTGCGCACGACTGGCGCCGCGATGGATGACAAACACGACTGCGGCACAGAATAAGTACTAGTACTCCGTACAGAAGTTTGACTTTGCAATGAAATTTAAAAAAATATCTACTCAATGTCGTCAACGATTATGGTGTAATTTAGGTCGCCTCAGAGTCAAGCAATTTCTTGTTTAGACACCTAAATCCATTGCAAGATAATTTCGTACTTATAACTCTGGAATATCAATCATAATACACTAAACGTATTCAGTGACGTACTATCATGCGATGCGATAGGGTTGACTGCTACAAGAAGCTATTTACGCCATCTAGCGCACCTTTCTAGCACTTTTTTATGCTTGTCCAGCTAGCAACGTAATCATACGTAGTGCCGTGCGCCGCCGGTGAATAAAACGCGCGGGCGTCTCGTTGCTCGCTCACGACACCAACTTGATTGGCCCATTCCAAAGGGTCGCTGCGCGTAGGTACGTTTTTACCCGACTGCGGAAGGAGGGTTATGTTATTCGAGAGTATGTATGTATGTAAGTATGTATGTATGTATAATTGTTTGGCACGCCCTACAGCCTAAACGGCTCGACAGTTTTTGACGTATGAGGTGTCGTTGAGTTTGTCAAAATTGTGAGAGTGACATAGGCTATATAAATTTAAAAAATGGCGCCCGCAAATGAAAATAAAGGGGGAAGGGGGGATCGATTTTTGCCTTAGCATAGTAATATGGGTATCAAATGAAAGCCAGTAAAGAAACTATTTTAAAAATATAAAAAATTTTGCAGTTTGGTGTTTTGTTTTGAATAATAAAACTAAAAATAATAAAATAAAAAACGGTAATTTAAAAAACTAAAAAACCCGACTGCGTTTCTGTGTAATGGGAAATTAAAAATCCTAAAACAAGATAGAAGTCATACCCGGTTTAATGGGTACCAAAATCATATTAAAAATTGTAGCAGTCGGGACCCATGTTAGAAAGTCAGCCGTCTCGTCAGTAGACTGGAGTAATCTGCAATGTAATATAGAGGTCGGTATGTGCTCTAAATTCATTAAGCCTCCATTTCTAGAATGGGTCCCGACTGCTGCAATTTTTAATATGGGTTTGGTACCCATTAACCCGGGTACGACTTCTATCTTGTTTTAGGGTTTTTAATTTCCCATTACACAGAAACGCAGTCGGGTTTTTTAGTTTTTTGAATTACCGTTTTTTATTGCTACCTACGCGGGGAGTTACACAGGCCTGACTGCGGTCTGTACTGTACAGTCAGCGTCATATCGACTTATAATAAAACTGGGCTCGCTCGATCCCGAACTGCCTAAAGAACTTATTATTACACTAACCTATTTCGAAACTTCCTTATAAGGATTCAACTCCAAATCTAGAAACCTAATTATTGTAAATAGGATCCAATACGTAACTTTGACTACATTTTCCAATTGTACGTAACTTCGACTACATCCACTTGTACCTATGGTCTAAGATCCGAACTTGAAACGAACTTCACCGAGCTAGCTAATAATAACATGAAATATACTTTAAAACGAATTAAGTATATTAGAAAATATGTTAGGAATAGGTTGGCTAAAAAAATACATACTATTTTTAATAACCCCGATTAGGACCAAGCTTTTTGCAGGCAACCCTATATCAACGTATTCGCAATAAAACAACGCTTTTATTGATATATACCTATGTCACCGTAAGATTATAAACATCGTTTAATTACAATCTATCTCGTGAGATTGTAAACTGTCGAAAAATTGTGAACCGTAACATATGATTGCAATTTAACGCATTATTTTTCGCTATATTGTAATATATCGATGGGAAGCGGTCAAATTGTGAACCGGCGTAGAACGGAATGCATCTCAGGCGCTGATTGGTTGAAGGTTATGTGCCCCCCGCCGCCCCGGCACTCGCCATATTTGTTTGTTATTTGGTTTGTTGTTGAATGTAAACTACTGTGTTTTCGTGATTATAAATTAATTTCGTTTTGAAAATAACTTACATCTATAAAAATAGTTATGTAAAATTATTGTGGACGTAAAAATTTATGTGATTGCAGTTCTACAAATTCGTTAGTTTATCATGCAGTTTGAATGATAAACTAACGAATTAGTGCTAGTTTCCGAACATAACCTAAATTACATAAATTTTTCGTGTTTTAATATTTGTTTTAGTATTTATTTTATTTCTAACTCTGCGCGGACAAAGAACGGCTGGTCGGTCTTACAATAAGACTGACCAATCAGGAAGAGCTTTCGGACAGTTGAGAATTTGACACGGGTGGGACAGATTGTAATTTAACAGTTTCACTTCGATAGATTATAATATAGCGATAAATAATGCGTAAAATTGCAATCATATGTTACGGTTCACAATTTTTCGACAGTTTATAATCTCACGAGATAGATTGTAATCGAACGATATAATATATATATTTATTATCAAACAAGTAAAGGTAACTGGCATCGACATACCCACTTATACCTGACAACCGAGTAGTTCGTCCAGGCAAAGAATAGGCAATCCAACGGCTGCACATTCTATCCGTTTGATACTTTAAGTCAAATCTATGAAGGTGCAGTGAAATCTATGAAAGTACAGTGGTAAAATGAATATTATACGTATATTAATATACTTATTAAAGACAATCCACACTAATGTAAGCAACCATAGATTAAAAACTTTTTAAAACAAAAATTTATTAACTTTAACTTTTTATATCTCAAGGTAGTTTGTCGACATAAATAACACATGATTCTTCTTTGTCCGCCGTGGGTGATATTTTCATAGTAGGTAAGGGTCCCGTTGTCCATTGTATTAAATTAACAATTTTAAACCATCATCGTCCTAGCGTTATCCCGGTTGTGCACTCGCACGCGAGGGCCCAAGGTCCGCTGACCATGGTCCAGGTTGTGGCAGATCAGGTAATTACAGTGGAGCGACTGCCATCTAACCTCCGCGACCCTGTTGCCAGGGGAATCTGACCAGTTTGGATCATGGTTGCACCTGCACACGCAGTCGCCTGAATGTGCAGGTTTCCTTATGATGTTTTCCCTCATCGTAAAAGCATCGGTTAGTGAAACAACTAATGTACATAACTCAGAAAAAGTCATTGGTACATGGCGGCACGTGGGATCGAACCGGTACCTCCCGCATGAGAGGCAAACCGCTAGCCACTGCGCCACCGACGCTCCTCAACAATTTAAAACCAAAAGATTTATATTAAAAAACCGGCCAAGTGCGAGAAGAACTCGCCCACGAAGGGTTCCGCACCATTATCTACTTCTAAGGATTTTGTATTTGGTACAAAATGATCCAACACTCATTTGCTACTAGTACTTGTTGCCTTACTTTTCGCATAATTATGTCTTCTTATTGGCACTTTTTGTAATTGTCACCTTTTTTAAATGTACTATAAGACAGCTGTTTGCTTCCTTAAAAAAGATAAAATAATATAAAATAAAAATATTACTGCTAAACTAATAAAGTTATCCTAACTGCTAAAGTTTTCCTTTAAAGTTTATAAAATGTTCCCTAAATTATAAACATTTAAAAGACCTACTCAACGATACCGCACACGATGGGATAGATGAAGAAAAAAACACCCTCACCTCACATGTAGGGGATTACCCAAAAAATATTTTTCCAAAATTTTATTCTACCACTTTGTCAGCGTAGTTAGTTCGTACAAAATTACAGCTACTAACGGACTCTTAGCAAATCCTCGGACAGACAGACAGACGGACATTATGACGAAACGATAAAAGTTCCCTTTCAGGACTACGGAACCCTAAAAACTAAGCAAAATTATGTGAAATGAATGAATAAGTATTAAACCTTAAAACATGATATGAAAAATGAATTTGTACTTACGTATTAAAATTTAATTAACCTAATGTAATTTATCTGTTGCTATGCACCAGTGCCCGTAGCGTTCCGTTGGTTCCGTACTTCCGTGCCGTATTCAGTTACATAGTACTTGAAGCTACAGTTTTCTCGACCCAACCATAGATGGCGTTGTCCGTAGTTAACTCGCGGGAACATTGCGATTTATCCAAACTATTTGAACTGAGGCCGGGTATCGAAAGTTGTGACAGATAGACGGACGGAACGACGTGAGCGTCGGGCTCGCGTCACTTAGGGTTCCGTACTAATTAAACCAATTTTTTTGCAGTAGAGTGATCCTCTGCTGTTATTATTATAACGATACGATGAAAAAAATGAGTTAATTTAAACTGTCAATGATTTCCCATTTTTATTCCATATTTTATCCCATTTTCGTGGTAAAATACAACGTTGTTATTTATCATACCTACCAACTCTTCTACTATTTCATTCTAGTTTACAGCAACTTTTATTTAGGACATAGTAGGTACTTCGAATCGCGTTTTCATAATAAAATGGGTATGCTATCTACGGCTTTAATATGAAAAAGTGTTTTAGAATTCGAAGTACGTCAGACTACCCCACCTTGATCTTAGTACCGCCTCTATTCTTTACGTAATAAAAGCGGTTTTTGTAGTTTAAATGGATAACCTGACGAGCCGTCGACTGTACATAAGTTTAATAATACAAGTTGTTGTTTCTCTTTTAACTATATATATTTTATGTGAAGTTTGTAACTAACATTGTATACTGACTGACATGATGCTTCTTGTAAGGTGTAATAGGTGGTGACCACTATACCTATCAATTGAACCCCCATGTAGCGACTTTTGATAAAGGGTCGAAAATATGTGACAAAAAATTGTTGATAGACTCAATTTAAGTGTTCAACTGTGAATAGCTAACATTTTTTACGACCTCATTGACAAAATCCAGTTGTTAAAAAGTGTTTACTTCATAATTTATTTATTAGAACCAAACTATTTATCCATACAAACTTTTTTTAAGTTTAGTATTTTTTTGGTTGGTAGATCCTCATTGATTATATAAAAATACACTATTACATAACATTAGCATGTATTTTTAAACTCTATAATATGAAATGTCAAATATATATAAAAATATAATTATCACTTTCATCTTCCTATCATGTTTTTGAATGAAGTCATAGTGCATTTTTTTATGGGGATCCACATGCAAAGCTTGATGCAGATGGCGCTAGCATAGATACGCCTATGGCAAACATTTTGCTATTGTTTATGTCAGGCTTTTTCGTATCTAATTCACAGTTTTTCGTGACTATCTAATGTTATTTCATCATAATGTATTCGTCAATGAAGTTATCTGAACTAAAATACGATCTTCGGAAACGAGGATCAAAAGTATCTGGTAAAAAAGCCGATCTCATTGCGAGGTAAACATTTGGGTGTTTATACAGTTTTATTACTGTAAATGTTACATTTAATTGCTTGTTGAAATTTGTTTTGTTGTATTCGTGTTATAAATTAACTACATAACAAGGTTTTTAATAAATATAACTAAAATAATAAAACACGTACATGTTTGTTTTTAGGTTAGAATTCTATGATCGGAACCGCGATGATACCGGGAATTTTAGTGTCGTAGCTTCACAATCTAGTTATACGATGAATGTTCCAGATCAAGAAGCTTATCATGATGTAAATAGTTCCAGTAAACTACCTAAAATTAATTAATTTTCTTCTTATAGCTGTTTCGCACTTCTTTTTTAAAACTGGCTCTTTTGGAAATAAATGAACACCATTATTGTAACAACCTGGCACAGCACATAACGGCATTATGCTTTCGTAGATTGAAAACACAAAAAAATACTCAAAAAAACACAACTTCTGTACTGGAATGACAGATAGCTATGGTCGCATCAACAATGCGCCACCTACAGGGAGAATTTGGCAGTGTGGATCCCCATTAAAAAAGGTGTTAACAAAAACTGGCCATTTGCGAGTTGGACTCGCGAACGATGGCACAGATTATATAATAGTTACGATGGGTTGCAAAGGACTTGTCCATTAATGGTTTTTTATTCGTCAATATATCTAACCAGAATAAACTAAATATTATATGAAAGAGATCACAAAAACTAGCCTTTCTGCATAATTAATATATATTTTTAAGGCCTCCGATTTAGAGAAAAATTAAAATTAATTTTTCTCTTTGTCTATACATAAACTGCACCTTCGTCTATACCAATTAACGCATGAAAAATAATTGACAGCAAAATTGTCATTCCATTGTTTCAAGATCTGGCTATATGGCTATGTACCATTGCCTTTCCCCTGGTGGATAAAGACTACTTCTACTACTACTGTCATTCCATTGACAGTAGTACCTTTTATATAATCTGTGGTAGTACCTAGTAATATTTATCCACCAGTGGAAAGGCAATGGTACATAGCCATACAGCCAGGAAATAGAAGTAATTCCTCATTACAAAACATATTTTTTCTCAAAAATGGAGGTGTTTAAAATTCAGATTTCTATTGTTACGTGTTTTATATTTTTGTAGCTTAAAGATAAATATAGGTTATTGGTGGTTGGTAATATATTGGAATAAAAAACCAGCCTCCATACAAAAAGATAACAAGTCCTTTTTGAGGTTGGTCACTTGAATAAATATCACACGGCTAATTTGGAATTTAATGACAGACAGGTGACATGACAAACATTTCAAATATTTATTCAAGTCATCGCGCACGTAACCTATAGAGGCGAAGTAAGCGCGATTTTTCTCCGAAACTTATCAGTGCGTGTCACTGATACAAAAAGTGTCAATTTAAGTATATATTTTCAAATAGATATTATGTAATATGAGATATTTCGTATGTGATCGTATATAACAATCTTTTAAACAGCACCTTTATTTTAAAATATGTAAAGAAATAAGTGAATTTCTTTAACTAAATGCGTTGAAGAAAAAATAGAGGCATTCATTTCCAAGGGATTTTGATGGATTTTTTCTGAAACAAAATTAATGACATTTCGCCTCATTTAGGTCATGTGCTCGGTGATTCAAGTGTTATACTCGTAGTAAGCAACAGTGAGTAAGCAATGGCATAATTATGATATCGCACCTTTGGGAACAAAGGGTCACTTCTGCATGTTTTCCAACTTTTCAGGAGGAGCAAATCATTTTTTTTTAATGACGTATTCCTAAATAACTCAAAACTTTTTTAGAGTAATGACACGATTCTCACATTTTTACATTGATAAATTCTTGAGAGATACTTGTCACTATTGAAAAAAAAACATTCATAATGACGATTGTGAAAAACAAGCCATAAACTGAGGGAGGGTCCCAAAAGTATCTTTTTGTTACAAATCACTAATGCTTCACTGTTACTTTGAAACAGAAGTGACGTTATGTTTACAGCAGACAAATATCAAAATTTGGTAACTTATGTGATTTTTATTTAGAAGTGACGTTAATATTTCAAGAAATATGTAAACAAATAAGTCTTAACTTAGCGTAGTGCCGCTCTGTTACTAAAGCGAAAGGTCATACTTTAGATTGCAAAACACTACTGACCGGTTGTGACGTTATATTTCAAGCGAACGGACCAATCCCGCAAAATAATGTTACGTCTCAATCGCCCTCAAAACGAAGTTTTTTATGCGATTATCGCCATTTTTACTATGTGTGTAAAGTCAAATATCGCGGTTTTTTCTGCATATTTAAGTCGTTTTTGCAAAAAGTTGCAGAAGTGACCCTTTGTTCCCAAAAGTGCGATATGTAAGGGGGTTATTGTTTATTATTATTATTTTCTTTCTGGACCGAATTCGTGATCAAAGAAAGTTGCGGCCCTAAGAAACTATCAATTTCATGGCTACCTGGAATTGGTCCTTAGAAATCGAGCGAACTAACGTAACATTTCGAATTTATCGATTACATTATCCATAATGGTTCTTATCTCGGTTTGTTACTTTCGATCGGTTCTTGGTTTTACCTATCGCGGGTATAAATAAAGCTTAGGTCATCGGTGCATCGAGAGATGCTTGTCGGTGCACAAATTGGGGAGTTATCTTGTTTGTAGCTGCGGTCGGTCCTTTTCATAGATAAACTTTTGCCCCGGTATTACAAAAACTTAGTACCGGGTTTAAGCCAGGACCAAGTTATTAGCTAGCCAATTAGCAAAGCGTTTCTCTATTAGATTATGTTACGAATGTGTCATTCATTCCTCTGTTGTCGGCTAATATTTAGACCTAGTTTAAACCTGGTCTATTTTTTTTGTAATAAGGCCGTTGTCTTTTGGCATTTCAATTTCAATTGGGTAAAATATAATAAATATTACATTATTAAATTTAGGAAATGGGTTTTAGTGCTAGCACGCAATATTATAATTGGCTGGCCGTGCACTTTTTAATAAAGATTTGTTATTATTTTTCATTGTTATGTAATGGAAATAAAGGGGAAGGGGGGTTTGATTTTTTTCTTACCATAGCAATATGGGTATCAAATGAAAGCCAGTAAAAAGTCCATTTCAAAAATATACAATTTTTTGCAGTCGGGTGTTTTGTTTTTTCGAAAATTATGTTTACTTGTTTGAAAGGACTTGTCCATTAATGGTTTTTTATTCGTCAATATTTCTAACCAGAATAAACTAAATATTATATTAAAGAGTTCACAAAAACTAGCCTTTCTGCATAATTAATATATATTTTTTAAGACCTCCGATTTAGAGAAAAATTGAAATTAATTTTTCTCTTTGTCTGTACGGAAACCGCACCTTCGCCTATACCAATTAACGCATGAAAAGAAATTGACAGCAAAATTGACATTCCATTGACAGTAGTACCTATTATATAATCTGTGGTAGTACCTAGTAGTATTTATCCACCAGTGGAAAGGCAATGGTACATAGCCATACAGCCAGGAAATACAAGTAAGTTATCAATGGATGATGCCTGTTACAAAACATATTTTTTCTCAAAAATGGAGGCGTTTAAAATTCTGATTTCTATGGTTACGTGTTTCATGTTTTGTAGCTTAAAGATAAATATAGGTTTATTAGTGGTTGGTGATATCTTAGAATAAAAAACCAGCCTCCATAAAAAAAGAGGACAAGTCCTTTGTATTCTGTTTTGAATCTTGTACAAGATTTCTGTTTGATCTTAGAACTCGTAAATGTAGCTAAGAAAGAAAAAGAGTATGTAATCTAAGTATCAGATTTAATTTCACGACCATTTCGCTAATTTGACGTCGGCTTAGTATAACAAAGATTCGTATCAGAGAAATATGTCTGTCCGCCATGATTGGCACCTAGAAAGCTCGGATCGCACGACTCCAGAATTAACCTCTCACAAATTGTGTGACAAGAGCCATAGCTCGACAACATCAGCTAGGCCACTACCACCAAACTTTTTAATCATAGACACAATGAACACCGTTGTGCGAGTCACTGGACCACGGAGGTCGGCGAGCATAAATACGAATCTAGTGCAACATGCAAGTTTTGGCCCTTATCGCTATTGGCTTATTATGCAATATTCAACCCATTTCCTTGGGGACTAAGCCTATTTTAAAATGTTAAGGGCCTTGAGTCTGATTAGAAGGATTTAAGTTTATTATGAGCATTATAATATCTGTATTATGAGTGAGAGAACTGATGTGCAAAAGAGACGGATAATGTCCTGAATAATCCTGCAGTTTATGATTTAAGTACCTACGAGCGAGAGTTGTTTTAGGGAAAGAAACACAGTCGCAAGACAGACTCTTTACTTAATGGTGTTGAGACCGCCTCTATTTCTTACGTAATAAAAGCTATTTTCATGGTTCCAATGTATAACTTGACGTGCTACTAACTGTAATGTAATCTACATTTTTTATACAGTTTTTCGGTTTCCAACCAACTGACAAAAATAATAACTGTTTCTTTTCATGCAACCAATGCGGGCCATATTACTTACCTACCCTTTTAGGTCGATACAGAAGACAGCACGTCAAGCAAAATACTGCAGCATCTTATGCAGTTGTAATCGAGTATAGATCGGAACGGAAATTATTAATCTGATGTGCTGGCCACTATACATTATATTGAAAATTTTAAGTGTGCTTCAGAAGGCACAGGGTCTAAGTACCTACTTATAACAATGAACAAAAATATTTATTGATGAATTTAGGTAAGTGGTAAAAAAATATGGAACGCACAGGTACACGCAAAAGTACATCAAGCACACTTTTGAAAATGACGGAGATTGCGAATCGGCTTTTATCAGATTTATGTTTCTTAGTAAAATAACTAACGGCTGCGCGCTGCGCTACGCCGACTATCGACTACCTAAGCGAAAATATCAATCGATTTATGCAATAGTTGCGATCTATACATCTGCTTTTCTCGCCAAATATCCTGTCGGCAATGTGGTACCATTTTATTCCGTCAGAGGTGCTAGACATGATTCATTAAATTGAAATTCCAGGAAATTTTACATAATATTATGTTTTTTGAATTTTAGGGGCTGTACAAAATTTTGTTTCGATATTTTAAGGGCCTATTTCCTTGTTATTTTAAGTTTATAAACAACATCAATAACCAGATGATACACGTGTCGCCATTTAGTGAAAATTTTTGAAATCAAAAATTTTTTCTTCGTGATGAGACCCCGTGTAATAGTGTGCAAATGTATTTTTCTTTTAATTTTATTTTAGGATTGTATATTTTTGATTTATACCTGATTTACACTGTAATATTACTGGCAATTTTTTTCTTGCATCTTCACGTAGGTATTTATAAATATTTTGACCTGGCTGTTTAATTTTGTATTATCCATGGGAATTTGATTATCGCCTGGTACAGATCATGGGTAATGGCTCAGTTGTCGAGGAGTTATTGCCCCCTCGTGGGAGTAAATAGAGGTTAATGATTGATCTACTCAATATTTAATTGTCTATGGTCCTCCAATTTAGTAGGGTCCGAGAGATGGAGCTTGTAGTTCACGAAAGCGGTTAAAATAGTGAGGCTACATTTTTGTGCAAAAATATTCGTAATAACGATAGTACGTACAACAGCACGTTTTGCAACAAACATTTATAATACTATGATGTGCTGGTAACTGTAGTATTTCTGTGACTACTTGATTAAAAAAAATCAAACATGTTTCCGACAAAATTCAAAGGATCAAGGCATGTCAGACGCCTTTCTCGGCTCATAAATTCTGAGGCCTTACTCCAGTTGACGATGTCCGTATTTTTGAATGTAGCCGTCCCTTTCACTCACGACAGAAAGACAACGCGAACGAGCGTATTGACTAGACTCGAAAATACGGACATCGTCAACAGGAGTAGGGCCTCTGACACCAGTGTTGACAATAAACCACACGCTAAGAAGATGATTAAATGTTATCTAACCCTACGCATTATTATTGGCAGCTCTGAGCGTTGCATATTATGACCGGCCATCAAGTAAGGGGCTAATAAAATTTCTCGTAAAAATAATAATGACTGGACGTGTTAATGTGACTGTCACATCAACGTTATGTAAAAGTATTTACTGGAATCATTGTCTTAAAAACTACTTAAACTTTATTATTTTGTTGGTTTCGCGCCATAAAAGTGATAACATTTGATAGCTGTGTTAAGGAATAATGATTGACCGAGAATAAAATAAATCTAGAAATTGTCACACTATCAATTTTTTTTTAAATGTTTTATCTTATTTAATAAGAGTTTACTTAAACGTATGAGTACTATCAACTTGATTGCACTGATAATCTTAAAATATTGGAATTGCCTGCCATTAAACACATGTTATAATTTTCAGCGATTTTTTTCGGTTCAAAAACACAGGCATAGTTCTCGTCCCTCTTTAATTAGTTGTCAAATCATTATTGAA
Organism: Pyrausta nigrata; assembly: GCA_949316185.1. NCBI lineage: Eukaryota > Metazoa > Arthropoda > Insecta > Lepidoptera > Crambidae > Pyrausta > Pyrausta nigrata. The sequence goes on along the minus strand of OX438957.1, from coordinate 10,623,874 downwards.
CTCTTCTAAATCACTAATAACCCTGATTTATTCCAGTCAAACCTCAAAATTCCCAAACTTGAATTCAAACTGTACCGTAACTAGTACTGGTTTTATCTCTTTAACTCCTCTTCCATACAAATTAACCAGTACGTACGCTATGAACCAATAAATCGCTAAATTCCTCCGATCGGGTCGCCAAAACGCCGCCCACTTAGCAACTGACGACCGTCTTGGTGTAGTCGTTCGCGCACCGGACTTCTAAACCAGGCGGTTGCGGGTTCGAATCCCGCAAGGGGCAAATGTTTGTGTGATGAGCACGAGCATTTGTACCTAAGTCATGGATGTTTATATGTATTTAAGTATTTCTATCCGTTATCCTAGTCACCATAGCACAAGCTCACGCTTAGTTTGGGGCTAGGTAATTGGTGTGTTTGTTGAAACAATTTATTTTTTATTTTTTTAACTGGTTTTAGGTGTAATAAATTTTCTCTGGCCCAGCTTTGTAGGAAGTGAGTACAGTCCGTCTGACCAGAGGGCTCTATTCCGATAGACGTCTTCGTTCGTTTACTACTTTGTTGAAGTTTTTTTTACTCCAAATAAGTTTGCTCTTAACTCTAGACTAAGCCAGACGTGGCGTCGATAGAGTCGACGGTGGAGCGAGCTTATCAGAAGGTTCTGGTATTCCCTCTCAGCAACGAAACACAGGAAGCTTCTTGAAGCCGGGCTCCGGCAGGGAAGCTACTAGGCTACCAGCACCAGTACCAGTAGCCACAGTCCCCGAGCCACCACTGATGATAGGATAACTCTGCCGCCAAACTGGAGTTTGTGATGTCGTTGCCCGGGTGGACCACTAGGAGTAGATCCTTCACTACCCCAATGTCCGTATTTTAAGTCTAGTCATCACGCTCCTTTGCGCTGTCTTTCTGGCATGAGTGTCAGGGGCAACTGCAGTCGAAAATACGGACATCCGGAGTAAGGCCTCGGGACCAAGAGGGTTTGGATCGCAGGATCTCAAACAATGTGTATCTGTCTGTGTTTTCATGGCCGTTATGACTTAAGCGCAGCACGGAGTCAGTAATTCTGACGTCTTTACATGACCTTAGCTCGTTTCCTGGATCTCTTTCGTTCTTTCGCGGCCGATCACCTAGCCGTTAATATGACCAGTTGACCGATTTCACTGGTCTATCTGTATCAACCGCTCCAGGGACAGAAATAGAAGCAAATTTGAGGACACTTCCTGCGTCTCTCTTGGTTTCTAGAGTGAGAGAGACCTCAATAATCGAAACGGACATCGCCTTCCAGAATAGGGCATCAGCTGTGATTAATGAATTTATCACAGCTCAAGATCGGCCGGTAGCTGCTTTCGCTCCTCCGGGCGCGGTACAGCGACTTAATAACAATAATTAGGTGCGCACACGCATATAATAATTCTATGCTACTTACTATAGGGTTAGCACTAAAAGTTAGAGATGATGACTCTTGCGAATTCATCTTATTTGCCTCTGATCTTGTAATAAAGCAAGTTAAAAGATGTTGTTTAATTATTCGCCTATTAGACCCAGATGTAACGGAAAAGGCAATTTTCTAACAATATTTGAAAAAGTTGGGATACTTAAAAAATCTAAATTATTAAAAGGTTAATCTTTTATGTTTATAACAAACACTAGAGGGCGCTGCTCGGTGTAAACAGTATTTCAAATCGTTCCTGTGTTTATTTACAAAATAAATAGTTAAAGATGAATTTTGCTGATAATTTCTACTGTATAGTGACTTGTGTGTGCCAATACATGGATTTTACTATAAATTCGACGAATTACTTCAATCAGTGACTGAAATCCTTTTACGTAAATTGTCATAAAATAATCTTAAACTCTAGTTCTACGGACGAATTTGTTTGTATTGGCGACTATAACTATCCTTATCTGCGCTGGCTGAAAGAATCCGACTCTACTGACTTAAGAATTTGCTCGATTAGTTCGCAATTGGATAATAAATCTCGTCTTTTACTTGAAACTATGTCACTCTGTCATCTTAAACAATTTAACAGTATATTAAATAGGAATGGTCGCCGTCTTGACCTTGTGCTATCTACGATCGACATTGAATTATATGGAGTTGACCCTCTTAGCCGTTTAGATAATCATCATCCTGCATTAGCTATGGATATAGAAATTGACGCTAGTCTAAATTCTAAATACTTAAAGTGTAATCCTCGAAGGAAATATAATTTTAACAAATGTAAATTTCTTGATGTTCAATCTGAATGGGCGAAAGTAGATTGGCACCAAGTGCTATCATCGTCTGACATTGACAAAGATCTTAATAAATTTTACACTGTATTAAATGACACTATTAGCAGGAATACGCCTCTATCAAAGAAAGCCAATAACAAATATCCGGCCTGGTTCAGTCCTGCCCTTAAACATAGTATCGAAATGAAGACTAAATATCATAAGCGCTTTAAGAAATTTAGAAATCCTCGCGACTATGATGAATTTTCCCATTATAGAGCCAAAAGTAAGCACTTAATAAACAGCTGCTATAAACATTTTTTGACATCGGTAGAGAACTCTCTAGGCAACGACATAAAAGCATTTTGGCGATTTGTCAACAGTAAAAAAAACGCGAACTCTATTCCTTTAACCATGAGGTTTGAAGGTGTTTCTTCGACCAACCCCTCTGAGGTTTGTGAGCTGTTCTCAAAATATTTTAGTTCAGTTTTTGAAAGTCCTACTTCACCACCAACTGTCGATGCAACTATTGACTGTAAGTACACTACCGACGTCTTATGTAGCATAAAAGTTACTAGTGACATGATATTAGGAAAAATAAATAAGCTAGATACGAATAAGGGTTCAGGGCCTGATAATATACCTGCCCTTTTTGTTAAGAACTGTGCAAGTGAACTATGTTTACCTCTCGAAATAATTTTTAATAAGTCCATTAAATCTGGAATTTTCCCGACCTTCTGGAAAGTTGCACACATTATCCCTATTTTTAAATCAGGAGATAAGTCTGACTGTAGCAATTATAGGCCAATAAGTATACTGTCTTGTTTGGCTAAACTATTTGAACGCGTGGTATATGATATTCTCTATGCTCATGTAAAACCCTTTTTGTGCCCACAACAACACAGATTTGTATCTGGCAGGTCCACTACATCTAATCTTCTCGAATATAAAAACTACCTATGTAGTGGTTTTGCTAAGAAATTGCAGGTTGACTCCATTTATACTGATTTCGCCAAAGCTTTTGATAAGGTGAATCACACAATACTTTCTAGAAAACTGGCTAATTTCGGTGTACATGGCTCACTTCTCCGCTGGTTCCAATCTTAAAAGTCATAAAAGTCATAAAAGTCATTTATTTATGTATGTAGGCCCACAGGGGGCACTTATACACGTCCCAACATATTATTTTTTAATCCCTACCACTGCTTCGGGACAAATTGTGGGATAGTGCTGAGAAGAAGCAGCGCAAGAAACTCAGTCACTATTGTCAAAGCCTCTTTTAAAAATAATGTTTAAATACAGAAATTGTACTAGTGCGAGCTGGTCCACACGTTTACATCATTCAAATAATCGTCTACTTTATAATAACCTTTTGTCATTAGGGTATCCTTAATAAATGATTTGGATTTGTTAATTGGTAATTCTACAATATTTTTCGGTAATTTGTTAAAGTAATTGACACATTTTCCCATAAAAGAATGACCAAATTTTTGAAGCCTGAATTGTGGAATAGCAAGCTTATTTTTATTTCTAGTGTTAAAATTATGCGTATCACTTTTCTTTGTAAATAAATGCAAGTTTTTACGCACATACATAATATTTTCATAAATATATTGAGAGGCTACTGTTAATATCCTTATTTCTTTAAAAAATCTTTTAATGAATCTTGAGGTTTGAGGTTATAAATAGCACGTACGGCCCTTTTTTGTAGTACAAAAATTGATTCTATATCAGCAGCTGAGCCCCATAGTAAAATACCGTACGACATCAAGCTGTAAAAATAACTAAAATAGACTAGTCTGGCCGTTTCAACATCAGTCAAGCGCCGTATCTTTTTTACAGCAAAAGCAGCTGAACTAAGTCTTCCTGACAAGGCCACGATATGAGGACCCCATTGTAGTTTTGAATCTAAAGTAATTCCTAAAAATGTTGTTGAATTTATAGTATTTAGCAGTTTGTCTTTTATCAAAACATCTCAACAGATTGAGGCCTGTCTGACATTAGGCATCGTAAACTTAACACATTTAGTCTTATTCCCGTTAAGCAAAAGGTTGTTAACGGTAAACCAATGCAATACTTGTGAAAGAGTATTATTTACATCGTCAAAAGTATCTTTCCCCCTGGGAATTTAGTTTTAAATATCATCAGCAAATAATACTATATCACAAAGATCTTCCACAAAGTGTGGAAGGTCATTTATATAAATTAAAAACAATAAAGGTCCCAATATCGATCCCTGGGGCACACTCATGGTCAGAGGTGCTCCAGAAGACTCAACCCCATTTATGCATACTTTTTGTGTTCTACTTGTTAGGTAAGATTCAAGTAGATTTAATGCATTCATTGAAGCCCCATAATGTCTTAATTTTTTCAATAAAGTTTTATGTTCTACACAATCAAAAGCTTTTGAAAGATCACAGAAAATACCTAAAGCATCTTGTCTATTATCATAGGCATGAAAGATATGTTTTAATAGAGCAACTCCCGCATCAGCAGTACTTCTACCTTTAGTGAAACCAAATTGTTTTTTGTGTAGTAGATGGTTTAAAGAAAGATGTGCTAGTAGTTGATTGAATATTACCTTTTCAAATATTTTACTGAGGACCGGAAGAATCGATATTGGTCTAAAATTAGAGGGGTCACTTTTTTCGCCGGATTTAAATAGCGGTATAATTTTACTAAATTTCATTAGGCCTGGAAACTGGCCATCATCAATGCACTTGTTAAAAATTATTGCTAATTGAGGAGCTATTGTGTTGATAATTGATTTTATAATATACACAGATAGTCCCCATAGATCCTCAGTCTTCTTCATATTTAAATCTAGAAATGTTTTTGTAATTACTTCGGGACTGACATGCCTAAAGTGCAGTGGAGAATCGCACTGGTCGACATTGGACTTGAGAATCGATTCCGCAAGTTCTGAAGAAGATGCAAGTTCTTTAGTTGTTGAAGGTGCAATATTAGAAAAAAATGACTCAAAGGCATTTGCAACTTCTTGATTGGATGTGATCAATTTACTTTCGACTTTTAGTGAGAATGAGCTACTTTTTGATTTATTTTTACAAGTTTCCTTGTTTATTATGTTCCAAGTAGCTTTTGCCTTATTGTTGGAATTTAAAACTATTCTACGAATATAGTTTGACTTTGCTGCAGCACATACTTTTTTAAATATCTTAGAGTAATTTTAGCATATTCAATAGTATGTGGATCCTGTGAGTATTCTCTTATACTATATAAGTCATACAATTTAATCCTACTTTTATGAATACCTGGTGTAGCCCAGTCATTAAATTTACATTTACCTTGATTTGTCTTAACCTTCTTCAGTGGAAAGATTTCATTGAATTGATTTTTTATTAATTCAAAAAGGTATTCGTATAATTTATCAACATTATCGCAAATATTGGGTATAGTTGAGTTTACACTATTACAAATTGTATCCCTAAATCTGTCTAACCTATTTACTGTGACAGGCCTATAAACATTCTCCACAACACTTGAGGCATGACTGTGTTGAAATGAGACCTTTTGACCTCTATGATCGGAACTAAGATTACGTAAGATACATTTGTCGATTACGATTGCATTGGAATCACAAAAAATATTATCTAGACAAGTTGCAGTATTGGGAGTCACCCTAGTTGGTTCCTTAAAAAGGTTAAATAAATTATAAGATGCAAAGAGATTGAGAAATCGGGTAGATATCTGTGTTTGTTTTAAAATATTAATATTAAAGTCTCCGCATACACCTTTTTTTTTGTTTGATCTGCAAACTTTATCTAATGCTTCATCCATAATGGGTTCAAAAAGTTGGTAATTTGCGTCTGGGTGACTATACACACACAATATAATATACTGATCCAGCTCCGCACACGCTAGTTCAATAGTTCGTTCCATCGAGAGTGACACAATATCCTTGCGATCTTTCCAATTTAATTCATTTCTTAAGAGTATGAGTGACCCCCCTCTAGTAGTGGTCTCTCTTGAAAACGAACTACTGACCTTATAATTATCAATACTTATCATTAATTCAAAATTTTTATACCAGTGCTCTGTCAGACACATGACATGCACATTTAAATCTTGCAAGACTAACGAAATTTCTAGTTCTTTGCCAGCCAAGCCTTGTATGTTTTGGTGAACTAAGTTAAAACTAGACCTGGCTTTTGTCTTCCCTCTTAGTTTAAAGTCTCAGAGGTTGTCAAATTTACAATATTTAAATTATTATTACTACTAACAAGTTGAGAACCATGTGATTTGATAGTTTTGTTTCTTAAACAATTAATATTGTATGCTAGCAAAGTAGCTATTCGTTTTTTAATTCTATTAGGCAGGTGTAAAGAGCCGCCAGTCAGTGAAAATAAATTGTTAGTAAATTTATTTGTGTCAAAAAACACAAATTTGTCACTATGACGCTGGGTTAAATTGAATAATAAAGTATTCATTAGATGAATACGGTTATTTTCTTGTGCTGTATGATTTTTAGAAAATGGTAGGGCACAAAAAATGATTTTATGAAAATCTAAACTTAACAATATTGAATAATTTTTTATAATATTTTTTTTACTAAGATTTTGACTATCTCCTATCATAACTACAAGTATTGAATTGGAATTTACTTAAGTCGTAGAAGTCAACTTGTCGCATTAAAAGGTCATATTTCTGAACCAATCGTGGTCACATCCGGTGTGCCCCAGGGCAGCCATTTAGGACCTTTACTGTTTGTTGTTTTCATAAACGACTTGATTGACGTCCTGTCTTGTCCATGCCTTCTTTACGCGGATGACCTTAAAGTATTCACCACAGTAAGCAGTAGTACAGATGCCTCCAGGTTACAATCGGATTTAAACATCCTATCCGACTGGTGTGACCGAAACCTTATGCAACTCAACATTAGTAAATGCTTCGTTATAACTTTCACCACTAAAACACAAAAGCTTTTATTCGACTATACCCTTAGAGGCGAGGTCCTTGCCCGAAATAACGTTGCAAAAGATTTGGGTGTCATTTTTGATGACAAACTGACCTTCAAAGATCACTACAATTACATCGTCGAGCGAAGCAATCGCCTACTAGGCTTCATCGCCAGGTCTACCAAACGATTTCGTCGATGTTAGAGCTTTATTTATCTATATTGCGCGCTTGTTCGTAGTGTTGTTGAATATAATGCTGCCATATGGTCTCCCTTTTACAAAGTCCATAGTAATCGTATAGAGGGTATTCAGAGGCGTTGCCTGAAAATCCTTAGCTATAGATGCGGCATGGGGCGAAAACTAACATCTTACAACGAACGCCTGAGCTATTTTAACATGAATCCGCTATCCCTGCGTCGGCAAATGAATGACCTCATCCTGCTCTATAAAATACTGCACTATCAAATAGATTCCCCTAATCTTCTCTCTCTACTTAATTTTAACACTAGATTTAGATCCCGCAACCGCAATTATAACATTTTCTCTCTTCAAATATTTTTGAACAACACTTCATACTACAACCCTATAGTGCGAATGTGCCGCCAATATAATGAAATTCTCGCCGGAAACAGAAAAATAGATATATTTCACCAAACACTGCAACAGTTCCGGAGGCAATTAAACACACATTTTAATGATACTGGTTTCCTGAAATAATATATTTTATCATTTTAAATTCTTTATATACTTTGTTTCCTTTGCTAACTATAAATTTTTGAAAAATGTAATGGTTATAATTATTAAACTCACTTTTGTTTTTTTTTTTCTCTCTCTTCAGTTTGCGCCTGTAGCGTTCTTTAGAATATAAATTGTATTGATAATTTTTAAGCTTTTAGGCATACATATTTTTGGATTGTGATCTAGTTCTGTACAATGTGTAATACGTTTTAATGCTTGTATCGATTGTAGTCTGTTTTGTGTGCTATGAATAAATAAATAAATATTGGAAACCAATGAAAAATCTAAAAAAAACACCGTATTAAATCTACCTGTCATTTCTTATAATATTGGTGTTCCTCTTAAGGAACAGTATGGAGAATGTGGGTAGTAGGATGATTCTGTAGTTCAAATTATAGGCCAAATTATATTGTAAGTTGCAGAGAATGAGAGCTTATTTAATGTTAGTATGCCAATTTTCTGCTGGTTGAAAAAAAACGGACAATCTCATTTTCAACCACGAATGAACAAGTGGTTGAATAAATAAGTTAAAAAAAAATTAAGAGATTGACAAGTACAACCCTAATTGTTGCGATTGCGATGCGCCGATTTATTATTTGATACAGAAAATTACAGAAACAGGCCAACGGAACTGTAGATTAATAGCAATACTTTACCGAGTAGGTATGTATGTAGGTATAAATACAGTTTTGCAATAGTGTACTTTATGTATGGTACTTATGCTTTTTTAACTTTTTTTCTAAGAACGGACATTTTGACTTTTTGGTTAGTTTTCTCTTGTAATATATTTTTGTTATCCCGCCTAACCAGTATAAAGTTAGCAGTGTCTTCATTGTGTATTAAAACCACAGATATATTTATGTGCTTAAAACAGGAACCTCATTAAAGTTAATTATTTCTGCTAAAATCAGAACGTGAAGTGAGAAAAAGAAAACAAATTTTGTAATTTTTTTGCGTGAAGTGACTCCCTTCTACCATGCTCTTTTGAGTATACTTCTTCAGCAAAAGCCTTATCTACGAGTTACATATTACATTTCTGAGGTTGCTTATTAAGTCAGAAGAACCTTAACAGTAACAACAACCTAGGTACTTTAAGTTGTAAGCAATTTATTTTACGCTTGTAAAATTCCCATGGCTGTAGTACAACATCACGGCCACCATAAAAACGCAATTAGCCTATGCGTAGATTAGAACACCGTTGTTAATGATAATAAGTATAGCACATTATCTGTTCGCATCAAAATTTCACACACTGTGGTCAAATCACAGCCTGACCAAATAAGAAAACGCATTATGTGTACTTAAACATACATTTAGTATTTGCAAACACAACTCTTATTTCTCCCAGGAAACGGACCCAAACTATTCTATTCAACCATTCCATTACTCTGTTATGTGTTTAATATGGGTAATGTAGACTGTTATCTGTTGTATCTATATCAATATTGATTGTAAAAACTTGCTTGGCTGCTAACAATAATAAATACGGGGTAAAAGATATCCTAACCCATCAGATTTTAGTAATGACATGATTGTGCCTAAATGAAAAGCTGTAAAAATTGCTTAAAAAACAATTTAGTAACTATGTTTACTATTTGGCCTGACTGTTCTTCTCAAGCTGTCTTACTGCATTCCACGCACAGTGGTTCCACTAACGAGATTCGGACGCCGTGATCTCTTGATGTCACGTATGACAGATGTCAATCGGCAAGATGGCGGCGAAAGTTTACGAAAGAGGTTGCGTTTGTGCGCGAAAATCATTCCATCGTGATGTCAGTAAAAAGCTGATTAGAAAAAAAATACTGATGTGGTTTATGATTGAAGTGATTCAACTTTCTCAACAAGTTGATGTTGGTTCCCATTTCTTTTTGAGATTATATCACAAAATGTGAGTAATTTGATTCATGAGCATATGGGTTTGTTGAAAGCTTAAGAATTTATGAAGGCTGTCAAATTGTTTATGCCATACATTTACCAAGCAAAAATCTACAACTCATAGATAAAACAAAAAGGTACATAAAGTTATACATAAAAAGCTGTACCTAATGTCGATCGTTAACAGAACCTTTATCTTATACGCTTTCGGATAATTAAGTTTCCGACAGAATCGTGGTAGAACATAACCATAGACCCCTCTCACAAGGCTTAGAACGTAGAGTCATTCTTAGACCTGTTTTGAAAATTCTTTTAAAAAATCATACACTCTCGGACGAACCTGGGTTTTGCTAACCCCCATTTGAGAATCACTGAGCTGGACTGACTTCGATCACACCTTGTAACTGACAGTGCTACGGTGCACCTATAAGCTGTAATTGCACTAAGCCCGGTGTTGTCAGGCACGGCCACCAGATGGCGATGGTATCGCGCGTCGTCGCTCATTGCGCACGCGCCGGCCAGAGTGCTGTTGCGGAATTGTTCCTGTATGGTTAGCACAGTAATATATATTATTTTATCAGCAGACATTTAACCGCAATCTCACCTGATGGTAAGCGACGATGCGGTCGGGGATGGGACATGTCTGTCTAGAAACAGCCTATTCACTCTTTTCTTAAAATATTCTAAATCGTAGTTTAGGAAACACTACAGCCAATTAGCCTTCAGCAATATAGTAAAATTAGATCTTCTTCAGCCTGTTTTCATATAGGACTTTTCATAATCACGCCAAAATCGCCGTGCCATTTCATATTATTTATTTTTGTACAAACAAACAAGTACATAAGGCGGACTTAATGCCTTAATTAAAGCAGTATCTACTAGTCAACTATTGGGTGAGGCAGAAATAATCATCCTCGAGCGAGGCAGAAACGTTATGGTTATATGTAGACGACCCAGTTGGTTGTTTGCCTATCCTACTGCACAACTTCCCGTACTGGGTTTTAATAACTTGAATTGAAGAAGGCTTTCTTTGTCTACATATTTAAAATATACGTGCTAGATAACAAATTTAATTTCTATAACTGCGTTGCTAACGGTACAAGCAGACAAGTTATAATGTTATAATGGAGCTGAATAATATATTGCAGTCACTGCTCTGAGTGACTGGCCACTATTCGGCGTTGCCTCTTGGAACGACTTGCCATATTTCACATAATGGATACAGCATAAGAAGGCACACTTATTGTAAGAAAAAGGCAAGAGTTGCCCGCGTATGGTGTAATGTATTATCATAACCCGCAAGACGTCCAGACATTATGGGGCCAAAATTAATTTTTAGGCCCTCCAAACGCTACTAGACAAGACTAAGACGATCCAGCATGTGCATTAGAAGAAACGCCGGAACAAACTCAGTCTCCACTAGCTGCAACAAAGAATGATAAAAGTCAAAATAAACAGGAACATCAGTTTACAAGTAGTGCAGGCTTGACTGTCCATACATTTTGATCATCAAGATAGTCTTGACTTGACGTAATATGATGGCATCCATGATTTTCGCAAATCCAGTGATCATACTTCTCGCTATTGCCCATTTACCAACAATGCAAGGTAAATATTTGAAACAAATTGCAAATGTTATTACTACCAAGATTAGCATGGCTTGCGTAACTCTCAAGTAGATATTGCGCGTTCTATGTAAATACTCGTAATTCAATATAATAACGACATAGATGCTTCTATCTCAAAAGCAAAAAGTGAGTGTAAGTTCCTTAATTTAAGATCCATCAGTTACAGCATCGGTGCTTGGAAACAGTGATTCTTAATGGAAGTTTCATCAAAACACTTACGTTGAGTTGTTGATGTTTTAAAAAAAAGATAAACCAAAACTTTTTGGAGTTATAAGCTTTTTCGTCACATATTACAAACGTTTTTGATTTATTGTTGTAGGAACTAGGTACTTTGATTTTGGACTGTGGCAGTTTTATTGGCCAATCTACGAGTATCCCTATTGATCTGACTGAACCGTAAATCAGCACCAATGGTGGCTTACAAAGTTTGACACTACGTTTTCTTCTTATTCCACATTAAAGAAAAAAAATTGAAGACTAGGTAACGGCTTAAACATAACCGTTACGTTAGCTAATTGTTTCAATACGAAAACCGTACTCCATGCACATGAATGGTACTTAACAATTGACCTCTATAATACAAGCACGCTGGACTAAACGTTCTCTAAGAAATGACAAAAAAATTGTGCCGAATCAAAGCGCCTCCACTAAGTGAACTAAAATAGAGTAACTTGCATATGTTTATGTCAACTCTCATTAGTTCCGTGGACGGTCACCCCACGCTCACTACAGCCGTCAGCGGCAAAATGGCGATAATCAATTGGCTTCATTTTTAGGTTGACAATATGCAGTCCAGCGTACTTGTATTATAGAGGTCAGTGTACTTAACATGTTCGTGGCCGTCCACAAAATCATAGACAATTAATCTTGCTGAACTATGCTGCGTGCTAATTTGAAGGATTTAGAAAGCCGGGAAAGCGGCTAGTACGCAGCGCAGATAAGGAAACTCGGCAAAAATCGCCAGTGATGCCCTCACTAGTGTCGATAACACTTAAGTAACGGGTAATTGTGACTGAAGTGGGTCTTTACCCCCATAATTCAAAAAAATGTACCAGGTTTAACCCAGTACTAATTATTAGCCCACCAATCAGAAAAGCGTTTTTCTAATAGTCACGAATGTGTCATTCATTTCTAATTTGTCTGCTAAAAGTCGTAGTTTAAACCTGGTACTAAGTTTTTTGTAATAAGGCCGAACAAGTTTCATTAATTTCAGAAACAGTTCTTCGAACTTCCACTTAGTTTAGTAGTAGTGTGGTTTAGACTACCTCGTCGGTCCACTGTTCAGCAGGCTGGGTACTATCATAGACGAATTATATCCACGGTTTGAATCTCGGGTCGGTCGGGCCGAAAGTTTCTAGGTTTTTCTGTCTTGAAAAAACTCAGACCCAGATCCGGAGTCAGGAAGTTGGTAGAAACCGACGGCTTAACGTACTTTCTGAGGCACGGGGGGCCTCAGAAAGTAGTTCTGCGCCTGATCTCCCTTCGGTCATATAGGACTGCCGTCTCACTGATCTATATGAGTGAGGGAAAAAAGAGTGCACGTAATGTATTACGCACATACTTGTCAAATCAATAAACCGACCCTATAAGTATAGTACTACTACTAGTATTGACGACCGTCTTGGTATAGTGGTTCGCGCCCCGGACTACAAAACCAGCGCTTGCGGGTTCGAATCCCGCAAGGGGCAAATGTATGTGTGATGAGCACGAGCATTTGTAGCTAAGTCATGGATGTTTATAATTGTATATAAGTATGTCTATCCGTTTTCCTAGTCACCATAGCACAAGCTCACGCTTAGTTAGGGGCTAGGTAAAATAAGTACCTAAACCTGGGACATCCCGCAAACACACACATCACTAGCAGCCCGCAGCTATTGCTCTAAAACAGTGCGGGAACAACGATACCTGCGCGCGCGCATTGTAACGGCTCCTAATGCCCGTGTAAGCTGTATTATCGTTATTGTAACCGTTTCTGTCCTTAATGGCCTGCGATTGAGGGAAAATATTAATTTTACTCCTAGATTATGGTTCGACATAGGCGCAGTTAGTGCAAGCTTCGTGAATGAATTATTATCGTATAAGTAGTAATAGGATGTGATGGGATCACAGTTTTTCGAAATTCTATCATTATTACCTTTTATTTTAGTAGAACAAACAGTTCAAATTGTTTTGAACAAGTGCTATTTGTTGTTTAGGGCAATGCTATTTATTATTTTGGGATTAGACAATTGGTGTGATTGTTGTACATTTTACTTATTCTTATTTAACGAAAGTAAACGCACATAAAAGTTGATCAACCATATCATCCGGTTGGACTCGAACCCACGATCCTTCGCTATTCGTGCGAATGCTCCTTCCAACTGAGCAACGTAGGAAGTCTGTGTTGACTGACTGACCAGACTGACTGACCAGATGACACAGTCGATCAATTTTTGTGTGCGAATTTCATTTTCGTTAAAACTTGCAAACAAATTGCTTAAATTATTAAAAAATATTTAAAACTAGTGGTCCCCGCGACGTCGCCCGCAAGAGTTGGATTTTCCATATAAACTTTCATCCCCCATTTGGTGAAATGGGGGATGAAAGTTTACACCACCCCCTTAATATTTTTATATCGCAACAAAATGTAGCCCTTGTATGTCCTTTCCAGGGTCTTGAACTGTCTTTATACCATATATCATCTCAATCGGTTCAGTGGTTTAAGCGTCAAGAGGTAACAGACAGACAGACAGACACTCTTTCGCATTAGTTTATAATATTAGTATGGATAATACTTCCCCAATCTCCATTAGGACAGGCCTGTGTATCTCCCCGCGTAGATAGTAAAAACGTTCCTACGCGCGGCGACCCTTACTTAGGGGTTAAAACAAGTTGCGTGTCGCTACCGGCCAGCGACACGCTCGCGCGTTTTATTCACCGGCGGCCGCGCGGCTACGTTGCTGGCTGGACGAGAATGAATAAAGTACTAGAAAGAGGCGCTAGATGGCGTTAGAAGCTTCTCGTAGCAGTCAACCCTATCGCGTCGCGTGATATTACGTCACTGAATAGGTTTAGTGTATTATGAATCATATTCCAGAGCAATAAGTATGAAATTATCTTGCAATGGATTTTTGTAGGTGTCTACACGAAAATGTGCTTGACTCTGAGGCGAACTAAATTACGCCATATTGTTGACGACATTGAGTAGACATTTCTTTGAATACAATTGCTAAGTCATACTTCTGTACAAAGTACTAGTACTTATTCTGTGATTAGGATCGGTCCTGGCCTTCATCCAGTGACTTGAGCAGTACCTGTTACCTGTAACCAGGCCGTACCAGCAGTTCTATTCTAATTTGTCTGCCTCTTACTAATTTCGTTGGGCAAGGGTCATCACGCCCTAAACCACAGGTTCACAATATGCGTTTCCCACTTTCGCTTTCACCCCGTATTAAATTGTTTCTGTTGCGTTTACTGTTATACGCTTTTCAATCAGCTGTCAGATCGTAATAACTTGCTGTATTGCTGTTATCCAAGTTATTGTAATGTAAGGATTGTTTAGAATTAGATTACCACTGCAGCTGTGCAGAACTGTATCGTGAAAGGATTTTACTACTTATAAACTTTTTTAGGGTTCCGTAGTCCGACAAGGAACCCTTATAAGATCGTTCAGTTCGTCCGTTCCGTCCCTCCTAGTCAGTTAGTGTCACAGCAGAATATCTTCTACGTTTATGGACTGATTTGCATGTGACTTGGTTCGAGGATACTTCACATATAGATCTAATTTTTAAAAATGCGAAAAATTATTACCCCTTTTTAAGGGTACCGCCCCATACATGTAAAGGGGGGGTTGAAATATTTTTTTGAGTGCACCCCCTTGTGTGGGGTATCGTTGAAAAGGACTATGAAAATAAGGTAGGGTTTCTATACAACACTTTTTTATCAGCTTTACCATTTGCGAGATATAGCCCGCCAAAGTCGTTTACACGGTGCCCCCCCCCCACCCTGTAATTTCTAAAGTCTTGGACCTATAAACTTCAAATCACTTACGTAAAGAAACAACTCTTATTTAAAGTTGTTTCGGGTATCCTGTGATGAATACTTTTGAAATTATAAATAAAATAAATATATATACTTTTTTCCAAAAGAACAGTATAAACTTAAAAAGATTTTTTGCCTATACTGTAAAATGTTGTAAGTTAATGGTACCGGAACCCTTCGTGCTCGAGTCCGACTCGCACTTGGCCGGTTTTTTTCTAGTTACTAGCGGGTGCTGCGATTTCGTCAGCACAATTTTTATCAGATGTACCACAATCATCATCAGATCACTTAATAAATCGGTCTTGAGTTATAAATATTGTAATATGTTGGACAATCTCTAAAAGACTTCGTTTGAATTGGTTCATACTTACCTACCTAAGTTTATCTGGGTAAGCCGTACACTTTTTTATGAAACTAAGAAGATAAAAGTACATGATTCGAATCGATATGTATGTTTATACTATATAAATAGATATGTGAAATATGATTCCTTTCTTATCCACCCAATGTTGCTTGATTGTCAATATTTTCCTATAGGATCTGTACTCATAATTTTATTGTACAAATATATATTTTAAAATTAAAAGCTTAAAAGTAATTACACTTATTTTTGATTGCTAAATTATTATTGAATTGAAGACAACTAAAAATCTTTGAATTACACCAGACCTGGTAATTTATTTTTAATAAACAACACCATATTAAGAGTTTTCACATCTTTTTACGACTAACAGTTTTCTAAATCATTTGACTTTCTTGTTAATTAATATGAAATTGAAATGTCTTTGCCGTTTAACGACCATTTCTGTTGAGAACAAATCATAAGCAGCTTTTAATAACGGTACAATGAAAGCTCGTAGTTACATTGTTAACTAAGTAATTAGCATTTGAGTGTTTTCATTTGTTTTTGTTAGATATAGGGTGAGCGTTTATGGGCACCATAAGAAAGCGAGTTTATTACGAGGAAACAGCTTTTCAGCAATAAACTGCTTGGTGAAATTATCGCGCTTATGTTTTTACACGAACCGCCTGGCGTTTTTGTTCTATAAGACGATTTTGAGAATGAAGAAGGTAATAGTTACGTAGTTTATGTAAGTTTATACGAAAGAAATGTCTGATTTTAGGCCGAGAGCCCACCAAAGCGTCGAGTTGAGAATAAATAATAATAATCATTTATTTCAGTCAACTACAATTTCACACAAAAATTTAGCCATATAATAAATACCTTAAAAACTAACATACATACAATAATAATAAAGATTTCGTTGTTTAACTTTGACTTTCGTTGTTTTTGGGTGGAATGTTTTTTTTTTTTATTTCGATAAAGTTAATGCATGGCTTATTTCTTTTATTTCAAGATGTTATTACATATTTCAGTTGGACCAGGCTGTATGGACTGCGGTCCTTTGTATAAAAGGGCCGCAGAAAAAGAAGGAAAAAATGAACGCCAATGCCAATTAATAAGTGGATACAGGTTATAAAATACTCCATCGCCGTTGAACCTATATGTCTAGATATTTTTTTACCTAACTACCCTGTATATATACTAATATTATTAATGCGAAAGTGTGTCTGTCTGTCTGTCTGTTAACTCTTGACGCTTAAATCGATTGAGATGAAATTTGGTGTGGAGACAGTTCGAGACCCTGAAAAGGACATAGGCTACATTTTGTCGCGATATAAAAACATTAAGGGTGTGAAATGGGGGATGAAAGTTTATATGGAAAATCCAACTCTTACGAGCGAAGTCGCAGGGAACCACTAGTAGGCAATAAAGTGTAGGACCTACTCTTAACTAAGATGTCGTTCCTTGTCATTTCCTCTATATCTATCATCTGTGAAAGTTCTAACCAACAATACACATTTTCTCACAATGTTAGGTGTTAGTTTATTTCACAATGACAATTTTATTTGCCTTCGCGAAATCTTTACTTAATGTAAACTGTGCTTTAACTTAATATCAATAGTGACTAGTTTGCTATCTCTATTGCTTTGTTTAGTATTGCAAGATAGTGTTATAAATACAAGTACATACGTGTTATTCTTATCATTGTATAAGTTAAGGGGAGTTGCTTTACTTAATTAATTAATCTTTCACATCTTAACGAGTTAAGAAAGACTTAATTATTACGTAGTATCAGAAAATACTTAACATTTTTCCTTATGTAGTGTCACATGAACACAGTTAATGTTCAGTACCAGAAGTACTTCAACAGCCGTTATCTAAAACATCTACGGCCTTTTACAAAAAACTTAGTACCAAGTTTAAACAGATAAGAAATGAATGACACTTTCGTGACAATACCTAACAAAGAAACGCTTTTCTGATTGGTCGGCTAATATTTAGTGCTGGCTTAAACCTGGCACTAAGTTTTTTGTAATAAGGGGGCTAAAGACAGTTTATCTTTAGGTGGGCACATCACACATGTATTGATGAATCAAACGGCTCACTGGCGTAGCAAGCAAGTGCTTGCTTTTCTTTTTGTAAGTATACAAAGAAATTTGAATGTCTAACGTCCTCTGTATGTTAGTTGCGAGATCATTCACCCGGATAGCAAAAGGGGGTGGTAAAAAACGTTAATTGTAAAAAATATAAAAAGAAAATTCTCGAAATCCTTACATGCTAATGATTATATTTACAGTTCGTAGATAAATAGTACAAATCTGTTTGCAGAAAAAAATAATTATGTAAGTATGTAGTATGATTTATTGTCACAAATGGCTTGGAGACTAAAAACTACAATAGTTTATGAGCCCGATCTAACAGGGAAATCTTTCGATATTTTCTCGTTCGCGACCGCGGTTACACTGAAAGTTACTGAAAGCGAAAACGATAAGCCGTTTCGAATATCGATTACGTCCCATTGAATAATGTAAAAGCATCGATATTCGTCTCGATACAATCTTCAAGAAGTGCAGAAATAATGCAAAACTTCCATTTGAACCTTGAAGATTGTTGGAGTTGAATAACGATGATGTTGTAACCCTACGTGAGTTCAATTCATTCTATCTAATAAATTATAATACCATTAAGTTAACAGAGTGGTCAAATTAAAAAGAGTCATAGTATTCGTCAGTTATATAGTAACAATTACTGATCTGCAAGCCTTTCAATTTTCTTTTAAATGCACTTAATGACAAAGACTTCATATTATCATTGAGTCTATTATAGATCTATGTTTGTCTCTACTATGCCATCTGTCATTAATTCCAAACTAACTGTCTTATATTTAAGCAAGTAATATAGCAGTGGCTTATTCATTATTAGGAAGTGGGTTAGTCTGTTCCTTGCAAGTTATGTGTGTGCGATTACTCGATTGAACTAGCTGACATCTTGTTATGTGACACAGAGCTGACAAATAACATAATAATAAGAAATTAAATAGTAGTGGAGCCGTGAAACACCTCTAAATAAAAAGGTTCTAATCCGTTTGATAGTTTTGTGTACAGCAACAATAGTAAGTAAAACAATTCTCAAGTTGGCATACACTCTCATTTACACATAGATTTATGTAGGAAGTACTCTTAAGTGAGTATATTTTATGTCACATTTTATGGTGTATGCTAGTATTTATCCTTTGTGGTGTATGTGTTACGGCTAGTAGCCGAAGTGCGGCTACACCTAGTTTTAGCCGGCTACAACTAGGTGCAGCCCGCCACATGCGGTTAATCTTAGGTGTATCCTACTTATCTTCGGTTACAACTAGGTTTAGCCTTCATTATAGCGGCTAGAACTAGGTACAGTCGCACACTGGTGGTTAAACTTAGGTGTATCCTATTTATCATCCCGAAAACTCACTTGCTCCATTCCTAAAAGACATAACGTGATTTTTTAAAATTAAAAATGCTCAATCTACAACTGGAGGACAAGGATACAAAAGATGGAACAGGAACTGCTGAGACGATTTGAAAAAAATATTTTGTGTTAGATAGCTTATTTCTCGGGGAACGCTTTGTATGAGCTATAAAATGCATGATAACTACCTAGAAATCAACGGGGAAGCAGTTTAAATCGAAAAGGAGTCGCGGAGGACCGTTATAATTAATATGTTTATATTATTCACACGCATTTTGATTCTTATCTAAAAAGATATCACTGTTTTAAAAAATACTCCGCTCCTAACAATGCCCACAGAAAATCCTAAATTTACGTGAACGAAGTTGCGGGGACCGCTAGTCTCAAAATATAACCAAAATCCTTAACTGAACTGAAAACCTAGTTCTAGCCGATAATAAATAGGATGCACCTAAGTTTAACCACCAGTGTGCGGCTGTGCCTAGTTCTAGCCGCTATAATGAAGGCTAAACCTAGTTGTAACCGAAGATAAGCAGGATACACCTAAGATTAACCGCATGTGGTGGGCTGCACGTAGTTGTAGCCGGCTAAAACTAGGTGTAGCTGCACTTCGGCTACTAGCCGTGACACACCACAAAGGATAAATTATTTATTTATGTCACATTTTATGATGTATGCTAGTGCATACACCATAAAATGTGACATAAAATATACTCACTTAAGAGTACTTCCTACATAAATCTATGTGTAAATGAGAGTGTATGCCAACTTGAGAATTGTTTTACTTACTATTGTTGCTGTACACAAAACTATCAAACGGATTAGAACCTTTTTATTTAGAGGTGTTTCACGGCTCCACTACTATTTAATTTCTTATTATTATGTTATTTGTCAGCTCTGCGTCACATAACAAGATGTCAGCTAGTTCCATCGAGTAATCGCACACACATAACTTGCAAGGAACAGACTAACCTCCTTACTAATAATGAATAAGCCACTGCTATATTACTTGCTTAAATATGAGACGGTTAGTTTGGAATTAACGACAGATAAATGAGATGGCATAGTAGAGACAAACATAGATCTATAATAGACTCAATGATGATATGAATTCTCTGTCATTAAGTGCGTTTAAAAGAAAATTGAAAGGCTTGCACATCAGTAATTGTTACTATTCAACTGACGAATACTATGACTCTTTTTAATTTGACCACTCTGTTGACTTTATTGTATTATAATTTATTAGATAGAATAAATTGAATTTTTATACAGAATGCATAATTGTAATAAATTTTCTACTATTATTAATTTCACAAGATTGCATTTTAAATTAGCCGTCTCATGTATATTCAAGTGTTAAAGCTATGTCAAAATCGTTATTAGTAAGATGTGTTATGTCCAGCTGTGACAATGGCAGACATCTTCGGACAAGGAATTCTGTAGGCACCAAACATTACTTTGTCTTCACAGTTGCTTTACCTTCCCGATAGTATCTCGTTTTCGCCAAGCATTCGACTTCGATTATCATTCGCTTTACAGAATATTATCAGTGTTGCCAATAAATCTTCCAGCCACAATCTGCTATCTCGCTCGTAACTCAGTATTAGGTAATTGTAACACGTGCTTGAAAGCATTTGATAATAGCAATAAATCGTGAAATCGTATCAGCAACTTATGCAGCTGATAGGAAAGTGGTGCTTTCTTAAGATAGGCTTGGGACTTGCGAACACTTTGGAAGTTGATTATAGAGGTAGAATGCAGATGACAGGCCTAACTCCAACAGTCAAGGTTCGTATTTTCGACTGTAGCTGTCCCTGTCACTCATGCAAACATGATAGCACGAGCGAGCTAGACTCGAAAATACGGGATTTTTTCTATGACATGGTTATATTGTAAAATGTAATATAATAATCTTTAGTAAATATACAACAAATTCTATTGTTTTACCAAAAACTGTAGTTTTGAAAGCTGAAATACAAGGTTTAATTGTCACAATAAATGTGAAGTTACACCACACCATCCATAAAAATCATAAGTTGAAATTCGGTAGGGGCATAATCACTTACTTATTGTGGCACGGCCTTAGGATACTTAATTGACCGAAAGTGGGGAAGGTTCCTTCAAGATTGTAAATAAGGTTTTCGGCTCAAAATCTCGAGATGAATGCAGCTCAACGCTCATCAGTCTGACCACACTGAATGCATACTGCACTTTAATTGATGTTGCCAACGCAAGCCGTGAGAAAACGTATTTTAACATGTGGTTTTGTAAACGAATTACCGAATATGCTAATGATGAAGGCACATACAGCATTTCTCATCGTCTGAACATGAAACTAACTTGTACCTTAGTACCAATAAACTTTGTTGATTTTAATCCTTTTAATGGCATCTGCTGAATCCATGAAATTATTCGCAATGCTAACAACCAAATACGGCTTATTACGCTTCCTTCATTGACCATTTCCGAATTGATCTTGGCGTTCTTCTAATACGATTTTGTTTTACTTTTTAATATGTCACGTGGGCAACTTATATTTTTCTTGGTTTAGTTTTTTAAGTAAGCATTTTCTTTAGCTAACAGTCAGGCAACTTCTGTCTGTTTCTCTACACAATTTATGCCATTTGTCACGTACAGTGCGTTTTCTAAAACTTTATCTTTCGCATTTACTAGCGTATCATACTACAATCCTGCAATAATGTGAGAAATCATAAGATCAGCTACAACAAGAATCTACAGAGTCGTGCTCATGCCTTTCAAGTAATAACCAACTGTTGTGCAGATAATTAATATTTTCCGACCCTGCCAATCCTCACTCTTCTATCTAGGTGTTATATTTTGCAGTCTCTCATAGCTCCAATGGAAACCAGTCATTACCTTGCTTGCAATTATTTTGCCTTTAGTTCCTTTCCGGTCCGGTCTTAAATCTTGCTTTATTTTCATTTTCGTTCTGAATTATGGCCTTTTGAAGATTGCTGTAATTTCGCAATCGCTTAGACATGCAACGCAACTTCGGATCCGTATTTTGTTGTAATCGACGTTTGATGATTAAGACCAGAGTTCACCAACTCTTAGCCTGGAGTTCACCAACACTTTTAATTTTTATTCAACCGATTTAGCTATGCATCACAGATTATGTATCTCAATTTTGCGTGCGTAAGCAAATCCGCACGTCTCTTAAAACGCCAACGATTGAGGTAACCAACACATGTTGAATATTTGATCAGCCGGCTTAGAATTATTTTACATATTTTGTATAAGGTTTCTGTCAAATTAACCGTGAATCGACGCTTACCGGCTGATTTGGGTTGGTAAATTCGGCTCTAAGATTTTCTAGTTTTATCATTATTAAAATTGTCGAGGTTTGTATCCTCCTGTATCGACTCTTTCTAAACAGTATTATCTACTGTTTGTTACATTAATCATACCAATACAATTTTTTAACGTTGGCTCCCAATTGCAGACGTAATAAAGCCTCCATAATTGTTAAAAGTAATGAAGAATTCGACGTTATTCGTTGCCAATCAAACTTTATCACCGGCTTTGGTTGCATGCTGTCCAAGGTTCGTCCCTCAATATCCGACGGGACCTATTGTGTCGGTTTCCTGTCGCGCCTCAATTAATGCTCTTTTACGACTTATTAGTTGTCCGTAATGGCTAACGGTTCCGTTGGGAGCATGGGAGCATTTTGTTTTGTCGTGGGACGGCGTTGGGGGTCGGTTGTACACGTGGTATGGGTGATCATCTTTATGACGTCTTAAACTAATTTCAGATTATTTCAAAGTGTTTTTAGAACTCGACTGTGCAATGGACTGGTTTCACGAGACTGCCCATAATGGATTTGATGCTTGTTGCGTACTTTCATATTTTTATTTAATTCCCAATTTGTAAAGTATAATTTTACTACAAAAGGTATACGTAGAGCAAAGTGTTTTAAGATCTCATTTATCTCTGCGTATACCAAGTCGTAAAAATGGCTTTGCGGTGCATGCATTACATGGATAGACGGTATACTTTCGCATTTGCTTTATGTTTATGTTACCTCCTCATATTTAATGTGAGGCCTTTGCCCAGCAGTGGGATCTATAGACTAACTTTAATTTTACTTTTAAGCTTATGGTTTATATGAAACTGCGTCTCTTTATTTCACAATCAGTTAATATCAGTTCTGCGATTGCTAAACGTAGGAAGTGTTTTGAAACACGCCTGGCGCATTGTGGCCATTGTGTTCCAAATTGGTCCACTGTACCCTACAGTGACCATTTGGGATAATTACCACCAAATTTTCAATTATATCCCGTTCATGTGTGTTCAAAGCAATCAGATTCGAAATTACCATAACTCATTTTAGAGACACCAAAATGCACTGGCCTGGATTATAGACAAGTCTTTGTTGACTATGCGTTATTTAGCACAGAACCATCATGGGTAGAGCTCATGAATGTCACTCTAAATGCATTGGTAGCTCACCGACCACCGTTATGATTAAGGTTGTGTAAATTTGCACCAAAAAGGTACGAGGGTCATAAATTATTCATTCTGGGCGGCTTAAGTGAAGTATGTCTAGTCAAGCTTAGTTGTCAATAAATATTAAGCGTTGTTTTGGTATCGGAAGAATCACACATCGGGAAATTGAAAACCTTTGTTGGTTTTAGCTCAGTGTGTCGAAAAGTTAGTTCTTGCGACCGAATGTATTAAAGAGGGTGAGATGTTTTTATTTTCAAATTCTAGTTAATCAATTCAAAATTAATAGTACAGGCAATGTGTATCATTGATTATACTAAACTATACCTTTCTCCTAACTATACTACTACTACTATATACTGCTTCGTTGGTCTAGTGGTCAGCACGCTGGGTACTATTTACGAGGTTCCGGCTTTGAATCCCGGGTCGGACCCAAAGTTTAAGTTTTTCTGTCTTGAAATAACTTAGACACAGCTCCGGAGTCAGGAAGTTTCTTTTGTGCAATATACACTTGTGCACTATAATATCTCCCGCGCAGTCGGCTAATCACTGTTGAGATTAAATAAATAAATAGTTTCAACAAACACACCAATTACCTAGCCCCAAACTAAGCGTTAGCTTGTGCTATGATGACTAGGATAACGGATAGAAATACGTAAATACATATAAACATCCATGACTTAGGTACAAAGGCTCGTGCTCATCACACAAACATTTGCCCCTTGCGGGATTCGAACCCTTCGAACCGGGATTGGCCACTGTAGTCGAAATTCGGCTAGGAGGGCATACCTTCCTACTTATACTACAAAGATGTCATCATCAAATAAATGTACTGCATATCAAATACGAGTATATATAAAGGAATTCTTGTCATTGTTAAAGATTAATAAAGTAGCACTACCGTAAATCCTTTTAATGACATCTGCTAAATCCATAAAATAATTTGCAATGCTAACAACCAAATACGGCTTATTACGCTTCCTTCATTGACCATCTCCGAGTTGATCTTGGCGTTAATATTCAAAGCGGATCCCATCCTCACAAAAGAGCCAAGAATCCTCAAGCAGATGTTGATGTGCAATTTATATAACTGTCGTCGTCACACTAATGGGTATTTTACTTTCTGCACATTGCCCGCTGACCCCGACTCCGGTGCTTTCCCCTTATCGTCATGGCTCTTCATAAATCCCGATTGTTAGATCCAGACACTACCCTATTACATCCACTGTCTTTATGTTAATTTCACGCTGAGACCTCTGACTCGTCGTGACTCTAACGTCATTATTCTTAATTTGCAGTTTGTCGTAAGCTTTAGCCATATCTGCATCTTTATCGGCTATTACGCAAATTTTATTTGAGTTGGCAACATTTGTGTGGAACTAAACGGTGGCTAGTGTAATCTAATTGGGACTATAAAGGTATGGAACGATTGCTTACTGCATAGCCGGTCCGTTGTTCAATTTAAATGGCAAATTATGTTAACAGTATCATAATTTCCCGGGGACTACCGTAATATTCTTGACGTTTGGTTATAATATGTGTATATAGCTATAGTATGTGTCTGTCTACTACAAAATCTTGATCTGAATAGAAGTGTCATGAGCTTTCTTTGGCTCGTATTGCGAAAGAGGAAAAGGATCATTTTCACTCAATGTAGTTCACAAAGAGGTCTATTGTCAATCAGAAGGCCAACAAAGCGCAAAGCTTATTTCAAAATCCAATGCTCCTTTCTCGAATGGGATCGCGTTTTATAAACAACACTCAAGATTTATAAGGTGAAATTCTGTCACTTCGGAGTACGAGTTCACGAGATCGTGACAGAACCCTACTCTTGAAGACGTTGTTCGTTTTTTAACTCTAGTCCTTCGCCAAAACAGTGTTCCCAGATGACCGTTTGGCTGTCTCACCAAATCTCACTTAATATTCCCCTTAATAAATACCATATAAATGAAAACATTTTAAATAAGCTTTGAGTTTTTTTCTGATATCTCTAATGCAAGCGCTCTAGCTGCTTACTTTTAGGTAAAAATAATTGACTTACTCCGAACTTACTTCCCAAAAGATACGAAACACTTCCCAATTCATACCAAATAGCACATACAGTATGGAACTAGGATTTGAAGAAACGCCAAAGGGGAGATTCTTTTTACCCGACTGCGGAAGGAGGGTTATGTTTTTCGAGAGTATGTATGTATAATTGTTTGGCACGCCCTACAGCCCGAACGACTGGACAGTTTTTGACATATGAGGTGTTGTTGAATTTGTCAAAATTGTGAGAATGACATAGGCTATATAAATTTTAAAAATGGCGCCCGCAAATGGAAATATGGGAACCAATTTAACCCGGGTATGACCTCTTTCTTCTTTTAGGGTTTTTTAATTTCCAATTACACAGAAACGCAGTCGGGTTTTTTAGTTTTTAAATTACCGTTTTTTATCAATTATGGACTTAACACTCGCGCTGTGGTCTAGCATGAGTGAAAAGGCGGCAAGAGTTTTAAACTACGGACATCGTCTTTCAGTGTAGCGCCTCAGTTTTGCGGGTTCTGTTATCTGTGGCACGATCGTCGCAGGCTTCACCTTCATTACCACGGTTTCCAGATTTAGACCTGTCCGATTGTTGTTTATGGTGTTGAGTAGAAACACTGTCCCTTTTTATTTTGTACTGGATTGGCGAGATAGCAAATTGAGAGGACTTGCAAAGCGGACGTGATTACATGTACTAGAGTACAGACTTACTTGCCGTTACATATTTATTACAAAGAAAGTATAAATAGGTTCGTACGAAAGGCCAAACTCCTAAACGCTGGCCAGATCACATATTTCAGGCGCTGGAGATGTCATTTAGTGTTGTAATACATCAAGATACTGACGTTCACTGAACGTTACCGATAAATGTAGTTAGTTGACAGAGTCAAATGGAGCCATGATTCTCAGCAGTGAAGGAAACGAGCAGACGGAGATAAGAATATGTACTTACGCCATTAATTCTTAGGTTTATTGTCCATCACTTAACCATCCGCAATTAAAGCACTTATTAAAGCATTGTATATAAGTCAGCCTATTAGATCCCACTGCTGGGAAAAGGCCTCACCTCAACTATGAGGAGGAACGAGCCATACTTCACCACGCGGGCTCAGTGCGGATTGGTGGAGGGGTGTATGTAAGGCAAGTGACAATCCTTACTGTCAGAAGTTATCAAGCCGCCCTAGGGCCTCTGACTAGGCTTAACGAATAATACCACAGATATTAGCCGGGACCAACTGCTTAACGTGCCTTCCGAAGCACGGAGATGCTTGTCATGGACGTCACTTAAATGGTCGGAATGGTCACCCATCCAATCACGACCGCGCCGTGGGTTGCTTAACTTTTGGTATCACTACCAAAGCGCTGCCGCCACTGCGCCACAAGCACCTATTAAAGCATTGTAATGGAATTAAAATGCCTTTAAGATTAGTAAATATCTCTCTGGTATTCCAATCGCTCCCGTGAGCATTTCTAGAGGTACACCAGAACGAGTTTCCATAAGATAAACGGTCAGTGTGGACTCTTAATTAGATAATCAGCAGCTGATAATAAGTTAAGCTTACTTGTTGGTGAAATAACTGGTTGGTGACTTGTCAGCGACTGAAGCAGTTTCTGATAGGTTAAGTGATCGATAGAGATAAAAATTGATTTGTTTATCGGTAAGACAGAAACATGGATGATCTTTTAAATTGCTGGTAATAAATTTTTTACTGAGTATAATTATTTATTGAAAAATGTCACCTTGGTACTTAAATATTATCGTTAGTTTTCATCTAAGTAGCTTGTCAGTTATTACAATATAATAGAGGGTTTTTTGAATAGAAAAATACCAAGCTAAGGTTATTAGCTCGGTCAAGGAGTCTTTCTGTGGAAAGTTAGTCATTTTATCCTTTCAAAGAAGTTTACATTTACATTGTGACTAAAGACAAACGAAATATTTGGTTTCTCCCATACCTCCGATAGCCATACTTAAAGTTTCAATTTATTTAACAAGGATTATTCTTGCAAAAAGCAAGCAAGCGTCCTAACTTGTGAATTTTTGTAAGTTTGTTTAGATTTATGTTCAACACTTTTATTTATTCTGTGGTTCAACATGGCTGTACAGTTGGCCGTACAAAACTCAATAACTACCTAAATAAAATACATTAAATCAAAAGGCGTCTTATAAATAGTCGATTCAGTTATGCCCTGGCACACAATTTTGCTGTCAATCACTGTTTGTTTTGATATAGTTCGCTATTATCAAAGGTTGCTTAGCAACGAGGAGTTCTTCAGACGGACTATTCTTTGATCGATGATAATATCGTTTTTTACTTTTTTGAGTCTATTTGCAGCCAATACTCGAACGAATATAGTGTTGAAACTCGTTTCTTTGTAAATTATTAATAAATGTAAGGTGAATATAACATTATTTGGTAAGAATGTGAAAATAAAAGCTAGATAAACTGTTTTGTACCGTACGATTAGCAAAATTTTACCAAAAAACGTTTTTTATAAAATTAAGGTGTTTCAATGTTTAGCAGGGCGTATCTTGGCGTACACGTGTTATTAATTTATTTTTAAGTGTAATTTTATACCCAATTATTCGTGCCAAATAAATAATTTTTAAAATATTCATTTCAGTGCATATTCATCAACAACAAAAAATATGGCTGATACGTAAACAGGCAAACGTAATGTGAACTTGTCATGTCGCTGTTTTATGAGCTGGCTTTCGACTTTACCCGGCCTGGTTCGTTCAACATCGTTTCAAGAAAAGTTCCGTATTTATGTTGCCGAGTATACATTAGCTATGTTTGAGAGCTTACTACACGAAAGGATGTGTCCATGTCACGGTTCCCTTCGATTACGTATTCGAGTGTGTAAATCGAATCCATGCATATGTATTCGAATACGGGTTACTCACGAGAACGCGATACATGCGAGTTTGATGCACTAAGCTTGTATTTTATTTGATTCATGAATATCTGAATTGATTTTATCGACTTACATAAGTCGATAAACGGGGAATAAAACTGGGTTAAAAAATTATTATCTAAACGACGGCAGTCGGCAGCCTAATTTGAAAGATATCGCAATTACGATTGCAATGACGTATTCAATGTTTTTTTTATTGCTTTTCAGACGTCAGTTTAAATGCTGGTTTTGCTTTCCTGAAAGTTATTCAAAGCTGAAATTTGAGAGTTACGAGTAAGGCGGTAAGCCTGCGGAAAAGGAAAAGTTATATTGTGATTTTAGCAACCTCTTTGCATGTATTTACGATGGTAAATTAAAAAAAAAATGGGTAATCGTTGTAAAGTCAAATTGAATTGATTGTATAAATAAACCAGTCCAAATAAGAGCGTTCTCCTTTCTTCACGCCTTCACTTATATTACTTTTATAAAACTTCATGACAAAAAATGATTTTCGCATTTATATATCATAACAATAAATTGAATAAGTAATTTTGATCAACTTCATGAACATAACAGAGTACTTAAATTAAATAACCCCAAGTCATGTTTGTTTTCGGTCGTAATTCTTAACTTAAACTTAATATTCGCATTGCACCTAAATAACATTACTGGCGAGATCGTATCTTATATTTTTATGTGGTGCTTTCTCATGATTACGCTACTTTGTGATTTTTTATTGCCATACGATGTTTATGTTTTCATTCACGTAATGCTTAATGAGGCTAAGGAACTGTCCAGAATAATAACCAGCTGTCAAAAAAGTAGTGATATATTTTCCAAGAGAAAAACTAAAAACAAAATACAAAATTGGAAAAAAAATGTGTTTTAATCCAATTTGTACCTACAACATGCGCCATTTACGGATATGAGAGGTTAAAACCTAGATATAAGTGTGATAGCTAGTATACATAGTCAGGTCATAAGTTCTGTCACACAATGAAAACTTGTGAATTTAGAATGCTGGCCACAAAAAAAATTATATTGAATTCTAATTTAGAATTTTTCATGAAAATAAAAATGTGTACTTTTTAGAATTTTCCTCATTTTTAAATATGGAGTGGACACTTAAAGAAGACCGTGTCGCGGTTATTGCGTTGCATCGTTGCGGCTACGCGCCAATTCAGATTTTCGACTTACTGAAAAATTTGAATATAACCAAAAGATTCGTTTATCGTACCATAAAACGATACAATGAAGACTCGAGTGTAGATGACAGGTAAAGAAGTGGTCGCCCTCGCCCTGTTAGGACTCCAGCAGTGATAAAAGCTGTGAAGGCGTGAATTCAAAGAAATCCCATACGGAAGCAGAAACTGTTGGCCCTTCAGATGGGGTTAAGCAGGACCACGGTGAAAAGGGTGTTAAATGAAGACTTAGGGCTTAGGGCATATCGAAGAAAAACAGGACATCGTTTGGACGCTCGTTTAATGGACCTGAGACTGAAGAGATGCCGCGCTTTTTTGAAGCGGTACGCGGGAAAAAAGCATCGGGAAATTCTTTTTTCGGATGAAAACATTTTCACCGTGGAAGAGAGCTACAACAAATAAAATGATAAGGTGTACGCACACAGCAGTGAAGAAGCGAGCATGATTTGGAGTCACTTAAGGCATCCTTGATTAAGGCAGCCGCCGATATTGACATGGACCTCGTTCGTGCTGCGATCCAGACGACTGGCCGCGCAGATTGAAGGCCTGTATTCAAAATCGCGGGGGTCATTTTGAATAAACTTTATTACCATATGAATCTATGTTTTATTAAGTTCATTTTGCTATGTAAATGGTTACATAAATAATAAACATGTCTTAATTATTTCATATTACATAAGTGACAGAACTTATGACCTGACTAGGTATATAGTTTTTTTATTCGAAAGCATCTTCCATTTTATTATTATAAATATGTTCAGTGTTAAGAATCCAATATAATTTTGTTAGATATTAATAGCAGCAATCACAGTTACCGTAACTGACTGACAGACAAGATTATAAATAGATATAAATAGGATAAGTAAAGGCGAAGCAATCTGAAATTATGCAAGAACTTTCAGATTTGCTACTACGTGGATTTACATATCGCCTATTTATCTTTCATTTTACTACGATTACTTTCAATCTTCGACTTTTCAAGAGGAGGTTCTAAATTCTACTGCACAGTTAACGAATATACTCCGCCAATTATGCACCGATTTCTAAAATCCTTTTTTGGATGTAGGGATATACTCCTAAGGTCACATTGTCACTAAGTCATTATCTGATGACGGGATCTTGAAAAAATTTAGAGAACTCTTCTAAACTCACTGAATTTTGGTGCTATTTATACGGTTTTTCTACACTAATATAATAAAGAGGAAATATTGTTTGTTTATATTGGATAGGCTCCGAAACTACTGGACCGATTTAAATAAAATTTGGTACAGAGATAGTTTGAGACACTGGAAAGGACATGGCTACATTTTGTCGCGATATAAAATCATCAGGGGGTGAAATGAGGGATGAAAGTATTTATTGAAAAAACGATTTTTGGCGCGGGCGCAGTCGCGGGAACTGGTGTAATACAATACTTACAAAAAATTGAATCTTTCCACTTCGAAGCTTGATAGGTCATTAATAGAATAACACGCTGAATTTTCTCCTCATCATTTGTCTTTGCACCGAAGCTAATCAACTCGATATCGACGTAGCTTCCGATCCGATGTAACTGGATAGACATAAATATGCTATTGCGGTGCATTTCAAGCCTACAATGGAAAGCGGTTGCCCTATGGCACATGATTTAGCTCCAACGTGTGAGGCGTCTTGCCACAGTGGAATGATGTGCGTGCCGTAAAGAAATCAGGGAAACACAAATAACCATTTTTTTTTAATAAATAATTGGCTAACTCTTGATATTCATCTTAGCCCGAGAGCAAAGATAAGGTCTACGGTGGAGCGAGCTTGCCCAGGAATATAATATATATCAAAGATTTATTAGATCAAATAAAGATTTTCAACCAGAAATTATTTGCAGTAAGGAAATTAAAACAAATGTCGATTAATGATTTATTTGACCAGAGAGATTTCAATAAATAAATGACATGAACGTAAATACTGCCGAAAACGATATAACTTAGCATTATGACGATTTCACTTTCTTCTGCAGTAATCCTAAAAACAGGCATCAGCGTATAGTCTATCTACATTTCGTGATAGATACTGTAAGGGATTTCCGAACGCAATCCATTGCTGCTGTGCGCGCGCGTTCCCGCCAAATGTTTGACATGTATTTTCCCTCTCTCTCGCACGATTCTCTCTGTACGCGGCGTCATATTTCTTGTGAATTAATGTGATTTATTAATTAAAATGTGTTTTAACTGAGCCCCCTTACAACTCAGAAGTGGGATTAGTGAATCTAGCGCTCACACAAATGTTATCTCGGTGAAATAAAACGTATTATTCCTTATTTTCCTCATTGGCAAAACCTGACAAACCTGACCTACAGCAAAAACCTGTTTGCACTTGTTTGAATGTTTACGGGAGACTCAGTTGTTATTGTTCTTACACAATAACATTAGTTGTTGTGTTGTTTTCATGAATATAATTCAATATGAATCAGTGTTCGTTTGATTGTGATGTAAAGTTATGTACGCGGCGGTAATTTATGTGATTTATTAACTAAAATGTGTTTTAACTGAGCTCCTTTACAATACTTAGTTCATTTTTGCACGCAATCTAAAGTTTATTTCGTTAGGGCAACACAGGGTGAATACTTTGACCCCGAGATGTGGTTGGTTAACGCAGCTGGAGACTTGTCTTCATGTCATCTCCATACTCTCAAACGATTCATTAATTGAAGTTCTGAATTGTATGACTTACTGAATAGACAAGACTTCAACGACTCGTGAGTCCCAGCACTTCCACTTGTAGGTACTAAACTTAAAGTACTCGTATTTTGCTGTCCAGTGAGCCTACTCCATCGCACTGCACTGTGGTTAAAGTAACTTCAAACTTTATGGAGCTACTAGAGGTATGGTCTGTGATTTCTCCCGTTGTGGTCGAAGGTTTAAAGTCTTCGAATTTTACTTGAAATTCTATTTTCCACATAATATAGTCAGTGGGAAAGCCATCTTGAAGATGTAAGTAATTGGCCCTAGGGATTAAGAAAGTGTGTGATCAAGTAATTAAGTGCTATTCTAATGTAAAACGTACATGCAAAGTTCTTTTTAACTCTTAAATATTTATAAGCTTTGCATAAGAAATTAAAAGGCGTAGTATAGAGTCGTGAATATCCTTGAACAAAAAATAACCGTCTTGGTGTAGGTTTACGCGTTCCGGACTTGAATGCCACCGGTTGAGGGTTCGAATCCTAAAAGTTGCAAATGTTTCTGTAATAAGCGCGAAGCATTTGTACCATGGATTTTCATAAAAGTGTGTCTTTCCGTTTTCGTAGTCACCATATCTTAGTTTGAGACTAGGTTTTTGATGTTTTTTAATAACACGTTCTAATTCATGAGAGTATCTATAGCTTGAAATGCATATTGTAGTCATCCTGATCAAACATCACTCCACGAATCAAATGATGGATTGCCTAAAGATAACAATGGGGCTATAGCTAAGTCTAAGCTATAGCTAATATCTAGGCTGTAATTTTTGCCGGCACACCTGACTTTATTGCGTGCAGAAGTCACGATTCCATGTCACGACTGGCTAAATATTTTCAAAGGATCATAATAACTCTAGCACTCATTTTTGCTTGATTTGGATTTGCTATGAATCAATATTTCCTTTGATTTCGTGTTCTATACAACTCATTGCTGAAATAGTAAATAGTGCGATAATTTAGGCTGCACGAAATAATCCGATTTTTCTATATGGTCAATTTTAAGTTAGGCTATTTGTCGTCTGTCGTCAGACGGCAGTTTGTAAGCTAGTCTTGCTTTCCTGAAAACTAAAAGTAAAGTAAAGTTAGCCTACATAGATCCCATTGCTGGGAAAAGGCCTCACCTCAACTATGAGGAGGTACGAGCCATACTCCACCACACTGGCTTAGTGCGCGTTGGTGGAGGGGTGTTTGTAAGGCAAGTGACAAACCTTACTGTCAGATGTTATCAAGCCGCCCCAGGGCCTCTGGCTAGGCTTAACGACTAATAGCAGATATTAGCCGGGACCGACTGCTTAACGTGCCATCCGAAACACGGAGATGCTTGTCATGGACGTCACTTAAATGGTCGGAATGGTCACCCATCCAATCACGACCGCGCCGTGGGTTGCTTAACTTTTGGTATTACTACCAAGGCGCTGCCGCCACTGCGCCACACTGAAAGCTATCTATTATTATTTGAAAGCAATTGAGTCTGGCGGTTCGCTCAGTCTCTACGACTTACACGTAAAATCCGGTTCTGTACCGTTACCATGAGTTTACGGCAGTTTAACTCCTTAGCGACGACGCGGACGTAAAAAAAGTGTATAGAAAATTATAGTTCTGCAAGTAACCGCTAGAGGCGCTGTCCATTTTTCCATACACTTTTTTTACGTCGTCGCTAGCGAGTAAAACCGCCGTAAACTCATGGTAACGGTACGGTACTGCTTACAAACTCACTCGCGACTCAAAAGCAAGTAGGTAGATAGGTGATAACCATCATCTGTTATCACGTCCGTCTATAATGATGAGTCGTATCGAATCGTCTCGTTAACACCCTGTATCTCGTATCGAGTACTGCTTGAACCTGCGACCTGCACGAGCTTACAAATATCTGTTGGGGAATAGGGCTGTGCGTTTGATACAGGGTGACTGTCAAAAATTGTGAGGAAACTATCATAAATAGAAAATAGTCTGATTTAACAAAATGATCACGAAATACAGAGCACATTGAAAACGATTGAAGAATTATTTTTTTTGTTATTATATTAAACCTTTTGTTATACATAAACGACTTTTGTTGCTGTCCATTGTCAATCTAGATAAATATAATTTTTATTTTCTTTAAGCTACATATATGTGAAAACTATAAGCTAAATGTTCATTGTTTTGTAACTTATATTGCATTGTCAAAAGCTGTTTGTTTTCCTACAAAATAAAAATAAATAAAATAAACCATGTCCCTAGGAGTTAAGTAAATTAAACAGTTTTAGAGACAAATATTAAATCAAATGACACTAAAATAAACTTTATAATAAGCCATGAAATTTCTATTCAATTATTTTTCTCAATCTAAAATAAGAAGATTACATCTAACTTTTTATGTAGCTTTTGGTGACAGCCCTAACATGAAATGACTCGACAATCGGCCTTCGTACATTTCTCTTGATACGTGAGATGATTAGTATCTATCACCTCAAATAAGCATACATAATAATATGTTGAAACTTGTAAAACATGGACTTTCATGCTAACTACCCACATCTTATTTGTTGCCCCACACAGTGTCCGTGTTATATATTAATGTTGTGTAATGTCTATGACTGATAGTATTTCAATACTTAAAATGTGTATCCAATTTAAGAGCTAGGCTCTTGTCGATGGAGTTTTTTCCATTCCTCTCTGCTTTCCGCCCTTCTCTTGACCTCCTGAAACGACCCGACATTTATCTTTTCTTTTAACTGCTGCATTCTTAGTCTTCCTCGCTTCCTTTTTCCTTCTATTCTTCCTTCTATTCTTCTTCTATTCTTCTATTATCGTTTAATGAAATTGTCGTGACGGATCAGGTGGCCTAACATTCGTCCCCTCCTACACTCTATTGTTTCCATCAATCTCCTTTTTTCCCTAACCATAAAATAAAACCATAAAATGTTTAATATAACACTGAAATATTCACTTTTATTTAAATGAATATGAGTTTTGCCCAGCAGTGGGATCTAATACGCTAACTTCTTTAAATAATATATTATTTTATATTTTTCTTTGCAAGTTTTTACGAATGTACCTCAATTTTGCACTCAAAAATTTCATCGATCGACTTCCGGTGGGACTCGAATCCACTACCATTCGCTATCCTAGCGAATGCTCTTCCGATTAAGCTACCGTAGATGTTCGTTTCTTAAGGATTTTTTTCTATAATACTTGCTTCACTGATAGTCGGTGTTTGATTCCTTCAATACTTTGAGAAATGTGCCCACAATCGGACGGAAATGTTATTAAGTATTTTTTGAAATTTTTCACAAAATACTTTAGACTTCATTCTTTCTATTACGTTAACTAATGTACTTTTCCGTGGAAAAATTTTGTTTTTCCAGACAAGTGATCAAAGAAAGAAACTTGGTCTGATT
Organism: Pyrausta nigrata; assembly: GCA_949316185.1. Lineage (NCBI taxonomy): Eukaryota > Metazoa > Arthropoda > Insecta > Lepidoptera > Crambidae > Pyrausta > Pyrausta nigrata. The sequence goes on along the minus strand of OX438957.1, from coordinate 10,588,003 downwards.
CGTAGAAAGCTATACAGTTCAACTGCAGCTCTGATTATAAACAGGATCACATTTCAGGGAAAGTAGCTTTTGATCCACAGTCGTAGTTTATCCTGTTAAAATATTAAATGGTTTGCCTGTAAAAACTTTTTTTTTGTTATTTATTATGAAAACAGACTTTCTTTATTATACAGTCGATCTGTAGTATCCTGCCAACAATACACATATAAATACTAATCGATGCATCTTTCTTCTTTCTGGTCGTTCCCTCAATGCTGAGGATCGTGACTGTATGTCAATCTTCTCCACTCGGTCCGGTTCTGCGCCATATGTACCGCTCCCTGTATCTGGCCTCCAGTCACCCCCTTGAGTTGGTCCACCCATCTAGCTGGCGCTCTTCCTCTAGCGCGCTTCCCCTCCATTTGTCCGAAGAATGATGAGTTTCTCCAGGCTGTGCAATGGGGATCGCATTATGTGCCCAAAGAAACTCCGGATCCTTTCCTGGCACGTAGTTAGCAGGCGCTTGGTGACCTTTAGTTCTTGAAGGATAGATACATTGGTTCTCATAGCTGTCCAAGGAATGCGCAGCAGCTTTCTCCAGCACCACATTTCAAAGGCATGAAACTTGTTGCGTTCCTTTTTCCTGAGACACCAAGTCTCCACCCCGTACAAGGAAGATAGAGAAGACCAACGTACGAACCAAACGCATCTTAGTTACTCGGCGAATATTACGGTCTTTCCAAATTTTATCGAGGCTAGTCATGGCACTTTTAGCCATCCCGATACGATGCATATCTGACGCCAAATCTAACTAAGATTAGATTCTATCACGTAACAGATCAACCCTTAGATACACTGCATGCGAGCCAACTTATGCATATCATTATTTAACACACCTATACTGAGACAAGACAAGACCATGGGCGGGGTTGTTATATCTCAATCCACCGGACAATATGACAGGAGAAACCGAACGAGAATCGAAACGACAACGATAAATAATGCGTGACGTAATTTGCGGGTGTGATAATAATGCATAGAAGGACTATAAAAATGAACTACTTAAACATAGGGGCGATATATTTTTATGTTCAGACGACAGACTGCAGGCAAATTTGCCTATAAAATAAGTTACCTATAGGTATCCACATGATTTTAACACAGACTCGATGATTCCACGCTAATCTAATAGATTTTCGATATGTATCTTTGAAGACACAAACACTTTAATGAGCGAGTGTTACGTTGTTGAACTATTCCGCAGCTTATACGAAATATTTAGGTCTTGAATAGTTGAAATATTACTCCTGCTACCTTACGAAGTACTCATAAGTACAGTCACAGAAAAGTTAAATAAATATGAAACTCTTTAGGGTTCCGTAGTCCGACAAGGAACCCTTATAAGATCGTTCAGTCCGTCTGTCCTAGTCTGTCACAGCAGATTATCTTCTACGTTTATGGACTGATTTGCATGTAACTTGGTTCGAGGATACTTCACATATAGATCTCATTTTTAAAAATACAATAAATTAAAATTACCTTTTTAAGGGTACATACATGTAAAGGGTGGGGTTAATTATTTATTTGAGTGCACCCCCTTGTGTGGGGTATCGTTGAAAGGACTATGAAAATAAGGTAGGGTTTCCATACAACACTTTTTTATCAGCTTTATCACTCACGTAAAGAAACAGGCGCGGAAACTCTTATTTAAAATTGTTTCGGGTATCCTGTGATGAATACTTTTGAAATTATAGATAAAATTAAAATATATCCTTTTTTCCAAAAGAACAGTATAAACTTAAAAAGTTTTTTTGCCTATACTGTCTAATGTTGTAAGTTAATGGTAGGGAACCCTTCGTGCTCGAGTCCGACTCGCACTTGGCGGGTTTCTTTTGTATGAAGTAGATGATATACTACTCATAAAGTGAATAGTATCGTTTACATAGTATTAAGACCTTGTTATCCAACTAAATCTTGTCATATTTGTAAAACACAAACTAGTCTGCATGTCCTATCAATTTTCGATTCAAAATTGGAACCGATCGATTATGCAAAATCGTAAAGAGTCCTCAGTTTTCCCACAAACAAATTGAATATTCACGGCGCCCGCGCAGCCCTGCTTGCGCAACCGACACGCTGCGATGTTATCTATCGTTATAATTGCAATTACATCTTATTGTTCCAGGTACGTTTCATAATTGACATGATGGCGAAAGAGGGTAAGCCTAGGATGTTAAGTTTTGCTACAAGTGGACGTCTCTTGTTTCGCTTGTTTGGCACTGAAATAAGCTTCCCGAAAAGTTTTTTTACTATTTCAAGAGAAATGTAGATTTCCTTTTTTTTCAACTCTAAAGATATGTAAGTAGATTAACATTTTATCATTTCAAAAAAATTACAGTAAAAAATTATTAGATAAAAAAAAATCCCTAAGCCATAGTTCAGGTCAGTTGAATACAATTTTTGACTGTGTGTATGTTCTATATGGACTCAAAATCTGCCTAATTAATTATTATGTGCATGTCTTAAATAAAAACATGTTATTTTTACTACGTCAAAGCTCATTTAATTATTTACCATTTAAAAAGAAAAAGTTACCGTTGCCAGCCCTATCTTAACACATGTAAGCGCCTATGGCAAGTGTCAATGTCCATTACAATAAAATCAATTCAAAGGTCCGATAATCGAGGGTCCAAATATTACCAAACACAACAATAGTATCATTTTGTGCGCGCGCGCCGATTCTGTCAGAGATCGATAGCATCTGGCCTACATAGATAAAGCAATCTTAATTCAATGTACTATTATGTTTTGTATTTGTTTCGTGTCTATATTGAAGGTTTCGTTGTTCCTTAGATTTATTACGCGAGCGATTAATCATTTAACTGTTTTAAAGTACGAGTTGACGGCACCTAAGACCCTTTTGTCTTTGTCTTTGATTCGGAAATTCAGAATTACATCTAAAGGTGCGGTCAGACCAAACGAACTAAGGGTAGAGTTCCCAACACTTGCTTAGTTCTTAAGACAGCCGTTATAGTAACATTTGACATATTTTGTATGGGAATTGTGTCAAATACTCGTAAACCGTCAATTGATGTTTACCGGTTGTTTAAAAAAGGATGAACGCGGGTCTTAGAGTTTAATGAAAGTCAGATTTTATTAAAATACTTTTAAATATTCAAGGCACTAAATCATATCCCCTTTTTACTTGAATGATAATAAGCCTCTCAAATTTAAAAAATATTATCAACATCCCAAAAGTGGTAAGACTAAGACTGTTACTTTAAAAATTACTTGGCATAAGTGACAAATCTCGTTAGGCCCAGTTGCGCTCGTCCGGATTAGCTATTCCGGACTTTTATAAGGCCTATTATCTGAGTTGAAAGTACACTTCACAAGTCTGGATTAACTAATCCTGAAGGTCTACATGCGCCAGGCCGGATTAGCTTATCCGGATCGGCGCAAGTGGACTTTCAATTCAGATAACAGACCTTTACAAATCCAGATTAGCTAATACGGACAACAAGTGGGCCTAAGGCCTATTATAATTAAAGGATTATAATAATTAATGAAGTATAGTTATCCTTCATTTACTAGACACCCTATATACAGTGTGGCCCGTCACCGATGTCGGAGCCTTCAAGAGGTGATAGATGAGTTCCCCTGCAACATTTTTATCTATTACAAGAACTTCGAAAACAGACCAAAAATTAACACCTTTCCATACAAATGTACCTAGCCGATTTACTAAATTCGGGGAAGTAAAAAATAATTTGGGATTTCAAAGTTGATCCTATTAAGAAAGTGGTAGCAATTAATTTGGCTTCTTAGTCTACCACATGAAGGCTCCGACATCGGTGATGGGACAGACTGTATATCCAAGTGCGGATACGGCCTAGTGTTAGTAGGCCTAATCCGGGATTGCCGCATTTATCCGCAGCTTTATCGGCGGACACATAATCTCTAACTCTGGTAATTACTGGGTGCAAATTATGGGAGATGTGCGGTTGTGTTTTGAATATTAATTTCTTGTGATATTTAGGTACTTACATCCGACCTACTGTGGGTATTTACAACTTTACTTGAAGAGCAAGGTAAAGTTTTAGATAATCTACAATAGTTTTCGAGGCGCATCGCACAATTTTAATGGAACGCTATTAACGCTATTAAAATACAGTGACGTCATCTACATATTTTACTTCGCATATTTGGACGGATTCGGATCGGACATAGTGCTGTAACGGTAACGGATTTTTTGTAACGATTTTGCGTTTTATTTTTGTGGGTTGTAGGGTTATCCTGTGAAGTAAAAAATGTCGGTGCTTCTGCTCTCAGTGGTTATAACGTCTAGAATAGGCTTTAGTGTTCCGAAAAATAAACGATACCAAAAATAGTCTTGGCCCTGACTGATCAAAATCGCATGCAACAAAAGTAGGTGTGGGTAGTGTTTAATTCCCGCTTTTACCACGAAACACAAAATGTACTTAGTTACTTCAAAGCACCCACATACCGGATTTCCAAAGTACTTAATTTAATCGCTTGCCGAAGATGCTTACACCATACTAGTAATATATATCAGTCATGGTGGTTTTACACTGACCATTTCATTTGGCGGCCGGCCATGGTGTAACTTGATACAAATTCGAAGGCAGTTGTTTCCCATTACCAAGTTGTATTTTATGATATCCACTCGTTATTTTGCTTGCTGGGTAACCTGCAACCACATTCTTTGAATAATCTAACTAGAGTATACAATGCATTAGAGCCCGTTCACACGAGGACGATTCGTGATTTTTGACGATTCGTCTTTTTTCACGATTCGTTCTTTTCTTTGACTGGCGGCAATGCTTTTTGCCATGACGATAGGTCTTAAATCTAGTATCGTGTTTTTAAAAATCACAAATCGTCAAAATACACGGATTTTTGACCAAATTCAATTAGGATATTTTGACGCATTGTGAAAAAACACGATTCCGTATGCAATGTAAACGTCCAACCGTCATGATGACGTATCTTGTATTTTGATGAATCGTCAATGACGACGGGATCCGTGTGAATTTGCCCTTAGATTGAACAATATAGCTTTTATTTTGCATCTGATATTTTGTTAAAAATACGAGGTTTAAATCTTGTATCATGACAACAATACGTTACTTTCATTTTATTATATTACTATTTAAAGCAGTTATACAAAATTGCCGATAGAGCATGAATTTCATAAAAAGAATTTAATGCTACTGACGATCATAACTTACAATAATTGTGTAATTGAAAAGTTATAAAACTGAAAACTTTTTGTAATTTTGTGTTTTACTTTTTAGCTTGGGGCTTTAACTGACTAGAAAGAACGACAGTGAAACGAATTGCTTTTGTATATTCAGGAGGAAACTAACTTTTGTTCAGCTGTTTGTTTTGACTTGAAGTTGATAAGTACTTTGAGTGATAGCAACACAATTGTATTAGGAATTTTGACCTAAACTGCACATTGCAAACATCTAGCCTAACTCCTTTTTTTTCGAAGTACAGTATGGGTTTGTACTTCTGGCCGCACTGGCTTTTTAGGCCGCTATCCGTATTTCTCTGAAGCCTACCATCAAACATGAATATTCGCTCATCCCTTAGACCGCTAGTAATTTACACTGTCACGATTGATTTCCCTATGCGCCGGCGCGTATCACCCCGTGACACGACGCGGATCCGATCCGTGCTATTACGATTCCGTCATTTGAATGGGCACCGTTAAATTGTTACTCGAAAATTAAATTTTGAATCGCCATCTGCTAGTCATGGTTCAGTTAACTATCAACGCCAATAGCCATGTGGTGAGCCCCTAGACAAATTGCAATCTATTCTACAGCAAAGTTCGCTATCGTACCTAAGGTACAGAATGTATGAAACAATTTTTCGTGTTTATTTTTCTCCAAATTTGTGAACAGGATCTTCTAATCAAAGCTTTTACATATCTTGTTTTTCATTCAGATTAAAAAGAAAATTTTTGTGTAGAATTCGTCAATTTCATCTTCGTTGAAACATGCTTTTTTCAACCCAATTACATGAGACAGACTTGTTCCTTCAATCTTGATGAACATTTTATCGCTGTCAATTGCGAGATAAGCTTTCACGATGACGTCACACTCATTGCATTTCACCCGTAAGCCACACACATTGAACTGTTGATTACCATAATTTCGTCGTTCGCTTCCCGTAAAAGTGAATCAACAAAGAGTCTTTAGTCATTGGCTTAGACACTGCTAAAGATGCATTCAGATAGGAGATACATTGCATTACACAATTAAGTCATGTATGTGAAGGTTTAGCTACATGTTGTCGAAACAATTCTGACAGAATGATATTTCCAAATATCTTAGCACAAAGGTAAGAAAAATCATATAAATTGGAATTACACATGAGATCAGATATCAATCTTAATCAATATATTTTGCAAAACCGGCCAAGTGCGTGCCACGCGTAGTGTAGGGTTCCGTAGTATCACGATATAAAACGATTCTTTTGTTCTTTATCCTGAAAATAAAATTAATGGTTAGGATATTTAGGAGTTATTGCTTATGATAACAAAAATCGATTTCCAATTTGAATTCCCAAAATTTTTCAAAATCAAATTCTACTACTTTGTCGGCGTAATTGGTGGCATACACAAACACACAAAATTGTAGCCTACAGATTTCTGGTACTAACGGTCTCTTAGCGAAATCTCGGATAGACAGACAGATAGACATGACGAAACTATAAGCGTTTCTTGTCAGGACTACGGAACCCTAAACAGTAAATATAGAATATAAACAAAATAGCATTGTAAAGAGTAAGAATACAATTCAAATGGTCTTATCGTTGGATATGAAAGGAATCTAGCCATCTCTCATCCTCGTTTTAGATTTATAATATTATATATTTTAAAAATCGTATTTTTGATCGTTAACTCTTAACCTGAATTCACGTTCAGTGTGAAACGGACACTAATGTACCTGTTGCAACATGTTACGTCACAACCAGCGGACGGTCCGTCCCAAAGAGGAATTCCGAGACAAAGCCTCGGGGAAAATGAATTTTACGGTGCTTCGGTTGGCTATAATGCTGCACTTGTCTGTCCTCGATTTCCTAGGCTTCGCAATTGTGAAAATTATTATTAATTTTTGTGCTAATACTTGAATCTTTTGAGGATTCCATTTTTTGTATGGATTTGGCAAATCGGCCGTGACTATTAGCTACATCCTTCTCAAAGTCATAAAGCTCTAATTTAGATATTATCAAATCATCTCTTTAAGTGCCAGCGTTTACATTTGATAACTTTAAATGTGCTGGAAATATAAAAGCGGTTTTAATAACCTTTAGTAGGTCCTATCATTATGATTCATTTGATATTTTGTTAGTTTTAGAAATAGGAAATTCAACTAAGTATTTATTTACGTACGATGTTACGAAGCCTTCTTAGCCTCAAGTAATGGTGCATCATCAATTAAGGCGTTCGTGGGCCGTATGTGGGCGTATCTGGTAACACCGTGAGTGCAATAGTGTACAATCATGCTAAAATCTCATTTTAATTTCCAACCCTAATACATTGACTTAGGAACTAAAGGATAAATAAAGGAAGTCTGCACATGGACCGTCTCACGGAAACCAATCTAAGTTATGGTTGCTACACCTTTGAACTTTGGACAATGAGTGCATCCAAAGTTCACATTGAAGATGAAGAGATAAAAGATGAACAAATCAGTAATCGTTTGAAGAATAAATCAAACTAAATAGTAGGGGACTTGCTTGAAACAATAGATTCGATAAATGTCATCTGAGACACGGGGCGTTGATATTTTGTTGATAAATATCACACAGTGTATTGTGTTTAAAGAAAGTTTCTTAAACAATACCAATAAACCAGACTAGGCATCTAGCTGTATGAATTTCTATTCAATCTTACCACTAGCTCAAATATCGCTCTTTAAAATTGGACCAATCCTTCAGCTATGTTTTGATGAGATTGGCAGCCCCCCAAAACCAATAATAATTTGGTCGTTTTTAGAGAAATCCGATTCTGCGTTTTTGTGTATTTGGCACAATTTTCGGACCAGTTCGGTTGGGAAACCGTCGGGCATAGTTCCGCTGTCGAATCAGGTGTCGTGATTTATCGTTTTTCTTTTTCAACTTCTCAATAGTTTCTAGGTAAATTGGGCGTAACGAGAATTGGAAGATTACGCAAGAACACCTAAGTATCGCAGTAGAAATGTACCTTCAACTGTGTACTGATAACGATACGTAGTTGATGCATATGAGTGACGTAAAATCTTGCAAAAAGCATTACCGAACGTGACAGTAAAATCAATAGAAGCAGCATATAATATTGGAAAAGCATTTGATCTCGTTCCGATCGCAGTACGGTTGTTTCTAATTACATATTAATCTGTGAAAGCTCTCGTTCGAAAGGTGCATTTTAGAAAATCGCAATTTGTCACATATCCAATCCGTGATTCCGTTGTAATCTTAGAAATAATACGGAAACTCGCCTACGCTGTTTTACCGGGAAGCGAAGAGTAATTGTAACTCGATATGAATGAAGAGATAAACTCCATTACACTGTTTGAGGAAGTTTCTGCACGTATAAATTATGCGTTGAGGTGCTAATGTCTTGTTTCGAAACTGAAAAGATATGTGAATTTTCTCTTATGTCCGACTAAATGCCGGCAAATCTGTATGTCACTTTTACCATTTTACTTGAGATGTAAAGACTGAGAAATATCACTTTATGGGAAAGCAAAAGTCATTAGTCTCTTTCATTAGAGTAATTTAACATTTCTGTCTGTTTAAGCCACTTTATAGTGTACTTGAAATATATTTAGTATAGCCAATGTATCTCATGAATTTGTTAGCGCGAATTACCACACATTTAAAGTTGCTTTTTGAAATCCGTTTAACAGTTTTAAATCCCTAAAGACTACATGTCGTATTCTTATATGGAAACTTGGATTTGAATAGCATTAACATAGTGTTAGTCTGATTTCTTATAAGGGAACGGTTGCAACCTTTCTTACGGTGTTCTTAATTTGTCTACAATGTTGTGCTTTTGTTGACTGTTAATTCTTGTGGGAAAATATTTTGTATCCTTCTATATACTTTAGTACTTGTTTTTTTTTACTAAGGATGGCAAAGGGTTAAGAGAGCCTATTCTCTTCATTCTTCAAAAAAAACCGTCATATTTTTTTTTAAAGTACCTACCTATTCCAATCTTACCACTTTTACGAATCCGGAATTTTACTGATAGATAAACGAAGCAAGTAACAAAAATAGATCTGCAGCTTAAAGTATTTTAAACTTATAATTATACTATAAAGACACTATTGCTTGAATAGATAGGTAATCCGGTTGGAAGAAATGAAAGATTTAATATTTACAAAACCCTCCCATACCACAAGAAAGCATAAGCGTGACTAAAAGGGAATACAAAAGCTATGGAAATTTCTTCCATGTTAGAGGTGGAGCGTACTATGTTAACACTTTCACGAAGTACAATTACTCAACTAGGGACTGTCAGTCATTTTCCCATTAAAAATCAATTATTTCTTTCCCTTTGCCGACGGCACTGGCGCCTGCGCAGACTAACTACAAAGACGAGACGCCGAAACATCGCTTTTACTTTTAAGCCTTTGAGAAACGAGATATACTACGTCAGTGGGACTCCAATCAAAACCTCTGAATACCTGCGTGTCATTAAAAAGATATTGAGACGAGCATCAGATCAATCACTGGATTTAGAAGTTATATTACCATTCTTTGTGATATTATCGATTGTTTTGGTGTAATTAGTTACATTATCGTCTTCATCGTTACCATCATTTTAGTTATATTATTGTAAACCAATATATTTAGAAATAAAGGTAACGCAAAACTAGATAAGCTTAATTATTATCACCTTACCAATGTATTTTTATTCTGTACATTTTCTTTACAGTGGTTGTGAAGAAGATAAAACCCATGGCGATAAAAGGAATACAGCCGTAATTTTTACGTAATATAAAGTTTCTTAAATTTCTGCAAAGCCATTAAACGCCCATATATGGTTATTAAATAAAAGTTTTGTCTCCCATCTCAGTATTTACACAAAAAGAGGTACCTTTAATAGCTCTGCGGAAGGGCCAAGTGAAAGTTGTAGGTATTTCGTGAACGAGTTCATCGCATTGTTGCTTGATGGCTGATACTGATCCACCTAGCCACTACATAAGCTGGCATAGTAAGTTCGTAAGCCCTCTAAGCATCCTAAATACTTTAAACTGAGAAGTTTTTTGCTGTATATTAGGTGTTTGTAAAAGGAAGAAACTAAGGATTTACTGATAGTACTGAAGCTTCAGACCTATCGAAACTTAACTTAGACGCTATATTCTGTGATTCAAGTAATAACTCTACAGCATTATATAGTAAAAAGGAAAAAAATATATATAATGAATTTTCTTTAGAAACTGTAAACAGTACTGTCATTTGATTGCAAGCTTTAATAGGTTAAGGAAAACAAAATATTTTACTTCAATCTAAGCCTGCTTTGCCTATCTATGTTGTGGTACTGATCAATCGAGGTGTCTGTTACGGATACAATTGTTAAAGTGCATTCATCTTTTTGAGCTAGTTACTTTTTTGTTCAGTCAAATCTGACGCCTTGAGATTGGCTTGGCTACCGTATTCTTGTAGGAATTGAGTTTTAGAAAAAAATGCATTTTATAGTGATATGGCTTTGCTTTTTTGCTTGAAGTAAGTTCTTAGGGTGGTGAAGGATCTATTTTCTATTCCACCCCGGGCAAAGATACGTCAAACTCCAGTTTGTAATGGCGCTGAACGTTAGTTAGGTGCCGCCTGGTAGGTGGGTACCACCCTCCCATCGGAGCCTAGCGCCAAGCAGCTTGCTGTGTTCCGTCGGTGAGTAGGAGTGTCAGAATCTTTTGGGTGAGCTCGCTCCACTGTCGACTATTTCTACGCTACATCTGGCTTAGTCTAGAGTCAAAAGCAAACCCAATCAAAAAATCTAATAGAAAAAACGAGAACCTTCAACCTTTTATCGTGGTGCATAGATTCGGTTTTTGTAGTCTAGGTGATAAATTTAGTAATTTGCTAGAAGCTGGACTTTTTGGCTGATAAATAATTTTGTTAATGTCATATTGTTTTATCGTCACTGTAGAAAGAAGAAAAGTAGCTTAGAAACTAGAAACTGGAGGAGAGGTAATAGAATCACTGTGAGATACTCCAATAACGTTCTTAAAAGATAAACAACATAGCCATTGTCTTAAAAGGTTATGAACTTACGATTTCTTTTAGTAGTTGATCATAACACACAGTGACCTAGCTATTTATTATGCCGTACTGGGATTAGATTTGTCGATTGCATTTATTGATTTAACTAGTTGATTGATGATTGATCTTATCCCTTGGGCCGTTCAAGCGAGTATGACATATTTAGTTGGTCAGTTCGTATCATGCATGATACTTTAAAATCTTTCCCAATAAGCAGTTTGTTGGAATTCTAAATTTTAAGCTAATATTTTTGCCTGCTTATATTGGAAATTAATAATCAGATGCCATAATACCTTGTTTGATTTCAAAGAAGAATACAATACTTCAAAATTGCCCGTAACTTTCCTGTTACTCATGAATAAATGACCATTGTGAATAAAAATGATTAAGCGACTTAAGATCTATGATCTGTAACAACCAATAAATGTATCAGGCGATTACATAGAATACCGCACGATCATTTATTTCATTCACATCTAATATGGCCTATTGAAGTTTTTGCCCCGGGGACATTAGCTACCATCATATTCTGTGTCACTCACTGGTGAAAGTTGCAAGATATAATAAATTGCGTTTTTCTCTGCATACTTACAGCAGCTTCGGTTCAAAAAACTTTGCGGATTGCTAATAAAATCTTTTTGACGTGTGATCGGTATGATTACATAACTGTAATTTGCAGAACGTTTGCGGTTTTATATTTCTTCTTATTGTCAATTTCATTTGTTAAAAATATGAGATTGTCTCTATCTTTAAAATCACGAGGTATGTTTAAAAAGATTTTACAGTCGGAACAGCATTGAACAAACAGACAAGTCGAATTTGAAGCACTGCTTTCTATAATCCATGTATTACGAGTTATACCTAGCTTTACACGGAATACAGCTTTATAGGTGCCAACAAGTATATCTTATTAGAACGTGTGTTCTATTTCCTTGGATGGAACTTCACGAATCTCTCCGTCATTTATAGAGCACAATGAGATTTCCCAATGTTCTGCACGGTCAATTTAACTCTTTCATCATTTGTTTCGAGCCCTTCACGATTTAAGATCTTCAAGTTTTATGTAACTGCATTAGTAAAAGATGGTCTTTGGTTTTCTAAAGTGATCGCTCCATTGTTGTCTTAACGTATTTACACAAAAAACATAATTTTCTTAACAATCAAAATACTTATTTTACAAATATATTTCTCTCTGCCTATATTTATAAGTTAAGGTCATTGTTTCTGTTGTGTTTTGAAATGTTTTGCAAAAAGCCTAACTAACTTAATTTGATCGTCAATAGTGACGTGCAGACAGACTTTCTAAATATAAGACTAATGTGATTTTGTTTTTCTACTGCTCTTACTCGTAGTTACATAACTTGGTACAATACCTACATTTCCTACTACACTTTTTTGACTATTTTTATTGATACCTGCTATGACCGCTTGGCTACAATGTTTCAAAATGATTTTGACAAATTGTTTCGCAATCTCATTCCTGCATAGTCACAATTACAAGTATTTAATTGTTCAGATTTTATGTTTGTTGTTTTATGTAATACTGTTCAGAGTTTAAAACCTTTCAAATGTCACATGAAAGTGAAACTTTCTTCAGGTGCAGTGAAAATAAATATTTGTAAATGTGTCAGCAGTACTTTTTATACCTAGGTTATCAAAACTTCATCTGAAAGTAGGCCTTTGCTCGTTTGATCGATAAGTAATCCAATTAGATAACAGCATTCACAATTTAGGTCACCGTTGCCACCTTTAGCAAAATAAATATAAACGTCGCTGTATTTTTAGATAGTGTGCCATCATAACAACGGTTCTGTTCTGAAGAGGTGGGTATATACAAAATCTTCAACATTTACAGGTTCTGTTTCTGTAACATCGATCAACTTAGATGGATTCCTTCTTCGACCTTGATCTACAAAGTCTGCACACTCATTCGACATTCAGACACCAGCCTATAATTAAAACCACTTCCTAGAATCCTCTGTCACCCATCCAAATACTTCCTTCTAAATAAACTGTTGTCCCGCGGCTCTTTCGTTCCGCCCGAACGCGTATCGATAACGAAAATAGACAACAACCACAGTCCGAAACATTCGACGAGAAAAAAAGTCCTGCCAAATACACAAAAAAACCTAATCGTTCTACTCCACTCCGACTAATGCCCGGCAACTATTCACGTCGCTGTAAACTTTATCCTGCGATAAGGAACGAGCGACGAACATCCGTCGTCTCTTTCACACATAGCATATTTCGATCTGGTGAGGGAGACGGCAAGGTAGGGCGCCCTCCGCGTGGCCGTTGATGTTTAGTTTGAAAACGGAATGAGCAGTTTGCGAGTCGCCGGCATCGCGCATGGCCGACTGCCGCAGACAGTCCGTTGTGCTCAAATCGTGAATTTATTTTAACGCTTCTTAAACTGTTTTCTAGTCTAATCACTAGACAAGTGCCTTATTGTTAATGGATGTGCAAGTGTATGCATGGATTAACTACATCGGACGACTGAACGTCAATGAGACATAACAACGAGTGAATTTCTTGATGCATCTTGAATTTGTGTCCTTTTGGTACAATTTTGCGATCGTCTTGTGTTTTAAGTTCTTTGTTAACTGGATTGTTGGAGCACGTTTCTGCCTGTATTGGCACGAGCCCTTAATAATAATAGTGCACAGAAACCTGTTTGCGAGTGAGGTTCGGGTGCGGTTATCCTGACTTACATATGCGGGCGCCTTTCTTAAAATTTCGTGCATCTGTTGGAGTTCGCTTCTCATCCAAGGCTGCGTCTGGTTTAAATTGGTATCAATCTGCTTAAACTGTCTTTGTTTATAATCCGACTTTGACTCAACAAACTAACATATCTTTATTACACTTTGTGAACAACTTCAGTATCATTAACAGGCTTTATATCGTACACGTATCTGATAATCTTTGCGAAATGTTTACTGCTATCGACTTAATTTCTCGATGTTTTATCAATAACTAATACATCGCTAGACCGATTCACCTTGACCGTACAGCAGTGTGTCGGTGCAGTCTGCGACTTTCAGTTTCGAGGTTAATCCAATCCTGCGCACCGGGTTGTTACTGCAGCAATTATCATATGTAACCGATCACCGTTTGACATTTGCTTGTAAACATGAAAACCTGTTGTTAGGACTTAAAGAGCGTTGCAAAAACTTGCGTTAGTAATTACTACATGCGCAGAAAAAACGGTATTTCTTCACGTCTCTGAGTAACGGGATGTCATCCCTTTCCGTGAACTAATTATTTGATGTTAACATAAAACAAACAAGGTGTCAACTTGGCCTGACAAGCGCCGGTTATTTATTACAGAGCATCCTAATTGCATTTGAGCCGATTATCTCTTCTTTAACACCTCCATCGCGGGCAGTATATCTTTTGCTGTCTTGTCTCTTTCATCCTTTACTTATCTAACTATCTCGTTACGTTTCTTCGTAGCGGTGCTCTCGCCACTTGTTGCACGCTTCGCTACATTTATAAACGTGACTTCATTGCCAAGTTTTTTACTCCCATATTCAACTGCAACCGGCAATCTAGTTTCAAATTGCCCAACTCACCTTTGGCAATTGGCAACTTTTTGCAACTGGACTTCTGGGATCGTTCTAACGCGGCATTTCCTCTGAGTCACTGTGTGCATCCAGATCGTGAGTAGTACTAAACCTATTGCGTAACTGAAAAATGGCAGGCTTCCAAACGTTGACACTTTGAAATTAATTACTTCCATGGAAGAAAGGGAAATTTTAGGGTCGTTGACCTATAAGCGTAGCGTGTATGGATTGTCTTGAAGCATCTGTTGTTTCCTACGTTTATTACACCCTAAGTAGGCGCGGTATATCTTAAATGTCAGATGCCTTTTACATTACGGATCCCGCACATGTAGGTATTACCGTGGAGTCGGTAAATGCTTTACCAAGGCCAGAAACGGTCTATTGGCTGCTAAGTATTAGTGAAATTGTATAATTCGCGTCGATGTAGGAAACTCGCCTATAATGAGTCACTGTTACAAACCGCAGTTTATTGTTAACAGCATGTTATGTGGCTTGCTATTTTCTGCACAATTAGTCAGATACTAACCAGCCTAGTGGGAGATATTAAAACCACTTGAATAGTGTAGTGCACCGTCCTTACTTTTACTAACATCGTAAATGAGTGCATTCGTTCAAATAACTTGAACATCATGTTCCATCACATTCACACAGTTACTTATTTCATCTTAACATAGGTTCCTATGACCATGTATTGTTTTAAAATAGATGCTATTTTTCATAATAAACCTGTCAAAACCACACCATTAAATTTCTTCCTGCACCCTCTGTTTCGAATTTATAGGCATTGTACCTATTGGTGCCATTAGGGGCCCGAATGACCTGATAGAAGCATACCTATAATGCATTGGATGTTTTGGAAATTCAAATTTTTTTGGGCTTTAACGTTTTACTGTCTGCTTACAAAATCTTGAGTATTTAATAGTTACTATTTTAATGTTGCATCTCAGTCGACAGTTAAATTTCTTTTTAGTCTGCCAACTGAAAGATGTGGGCCAAAACAGACGTTTACTTTTTACGAGCAATTTGCGGTTTCTCTTTATTCTTATTTCTTTTAATTCTTATTCCTAGTTAGTTACTGTCTCGTCTAAACTTTTTATTTAGGTGAGTCACTAAGTCACCAACTTCTCTCTTTTTGAATAACCATAATCTTGTACACAAACCTTTTCTGATAATCCTATTGGCTTGATAACTTTTTTTATATAATAAAATTTAACGCTGTCTTAAGTTACGCTGAGAGCCTGAGATGAATCCCTACAAGGCGCCCGCATTTTTGTTTTGTATTCCTTTTTTATTGACTTGGGGACACGCTTTGTTAATGCATTTGTAGATTCAATAAAAATTGGTCCCACCATTTAAAAAATGCTTGTAATCTTTCCATTGGGATATAAGTTAACAGTATCTTTTTAACTATTTCTAACATGATTTTTATGGTTTCGGACACGCACGTCTGTTTTGAGTTATTTTTATTAACTTTTGTACCAAAAGGACATAAAATAAACGTTTGTTTATTAGGAAACGATCGAATAAAAAGTGATAATACAAGTGCCCTTATTACTATAAGTACAAATCTCAATATTGAGAAGCTACGTATATTTTGTCAATGTTTTACTGTTGGACCCGCCGCCATCTTTGCCACTGCTGCCACGGATTCTTCTAGACGTATTTCGCGTTTCACAAGATGATACAGATAATTAGGTAAGTTATAATTGTATACACCATTTATAGGTTATAGCCCAGTTATTCTCACTTATGTTTTTGTGCCTTGATTGTAATTCGGTTTGTGTACCTATTAAAAAAAGAAAATTAAATCATTTAGCAGTTTTGGTAATATTGTTTATGTTTGGTACTATTTACAGACACTATTTGTTTAATGTCATGCCATAGACTGATTTTATGGTGGACACGTCCAATTTGATAGCGCAGAACATAATCGTATATTTAATATTATTAATATAATAAAATGTTTGTTACGGCAAAGTTTGTATGGAACAGATTTTATTACGAATCCAAATCCGAAAACTTGTGCAACATTAAAGTTTAATAGCGCCTTTTTTTCTACCTCGCACTATCAACAGTTTCTTTCACTAGAATTTAGACTCTAAATTCACTATATTTTAGAGACGCTGCTGTTAAAAGCATAAAATATGTTAACTGCTGCGATTAAATTGTAAAATTTTATGACTATCGCACTACGATTGACCCTTAAAAATAAACCTCGTACACTTTAAATTGTAATAGAAGTAGCTCTACTTGTAACTATTTTTACCTGTAAATAAAAGCTACCACAAGCAGCAAATCTCTATTAATATTGAATTTCGAAATCCGTTTAGAATCATTTTGGGATAGTGCAATTGCACAAACATGGCTTCTCACTGGCAATTTGTTTTTCTGCATCATCAATATGTAATAGTTTTTATTACACTAGTGTTGAATATACAAGGTTATTTTTTGTTAATACTAAACCTCTTGGGGGTTGATTCTGGTGCTCAAATACAACAACATTTACTATGGAACCAACATCGAAATGGCTATAGCAAAATCGAAATACTATTTAGTATGGGGAGGTAAAATTTTATATTGTGATTTCAGTATTGGTCCCTTAATAAAAGTTGTTGAATTTGGGCAACTAGAGTCAGCCTCTAAGGTAAGAGGTTTTGCATTAGCAAAATTTTCTTGCATACTTTGGGATATTTTGACAGATTTGGGTAAGTGACCTATTGTTGACTGTACTATCTACTACGTGAGGTGCGCGAGCGCAGTTTCGGCGTATCCGGATGTTGCAACGCTCTCTTCACGCCCCAGTTCGGCCGATTAATTGCGATTCGTTTTGCTTCGCCTAAGGAAAAACTACTACTTATTTTCACTTGTTTTTCATTCACAATTTTCGTGGACAATGCCGAATAAATACACCACTTTGAAAACTTATAGGAGTTGTTCTGTCTTTTTTATTGTGCCAACTCTCGTCGGTATTAAATAGCGCGAACTTTGAAATTGAGTGAAACAAATCCTAAATATCCGAAATATATACCAAATATAATTAATTTTATATTAACAATTATTTTCGTAAACGTCCTTTACATGAAAAGGGAAATTCTTTGACTTTTCTATATTAAAAATTTATTCTTATATTGGTATAACTAAAAATACTAATTCAGTTCATTGCTATTCTCAAAATCCATCATCAATAAGACATGTTAATTGAAGTACGAATATAACATGTTAATTAACCGTTGTTTCGCCAAATCTGTGATTTTCATTCAAACTATTGTTGTCTAAGTATAGTTGTAATCTTTTCTCAGTTTATTAGCCACATTCATCGGATGTGTTGCGATTTGTACGAACTAAAAAGCGTGTAACAATGCCAAGTGTACCTTGGTACAGTCAGGAACATAAAAAAATTAACAAAAAATATTGAATTGTTTGACCCTTCGATAGTAGCAAATCAGCTGCCAGCTTACACGACGAATGCAAGTAGCTTCTAATACATAAATATGTAAATGACGAAATATTTTTGAGTAGCTATTCATTTCTTGTTGTTCCTGTAGTAAAAACTGTTGTGATTTTTTACTTCATTACGACTATGTCCTCTCAAGAGCGAACACAATTGCATACCTTTTCACTTTCCGCGATTTACTATCCCAGTAAAAAAAAACATTGCTTTATGTTCGTGACTGTACAATCAAATTCGTGTCCAATTTAAGAAATTTGGACTCTCATGCATGAACATAAGGGTGAAAATGAGCACATTGACACAGGTTTAATCACAGTACCGTTAGCAGTTGTTGCAGTGAGTTGGTATTCGGACTAGGTCAGTTTTTGTGGGCTCATGCAGCTAGTCTTAGAGCTGAGAGATTGATGGGGTCAGATGGAGCTTCCAATTTTATGATATAAATTGCCATCTGAAGCGTTGCCTGAGGGCCTATCGCAGACGGGCCGTATTTACTATTCAATTATGAAGAATATTGTGTGGTACAGTTACGCATTTATGATCCGTGGCATATACTTCATGAAAGAAAGTAGGTACTTGGTGATAGCAATCACATCAGTGTTATGTGGATAAGCCAAAGTGCCTAGATAATATCCTAGATAAAAACGCTTGTGCCTAATAAAGACCCTATAGATACCTACTTAATATAATATACATATTGTCATCATCAAATAGACGACAGCAAAATATTGTCATCATCAAAATATTATTAACACCAAAAATACTATTTCACTTGTATCAAGGTTACAGATTTTTTAGGATATGTCACTCAAATGGTGATGAGAAAAATACGATAAAGTTGAATAGTGTTGACTTCCTATCCCTTATCGAAGACAAATATAAATAAAGGGAGAATGGACGCCGACAGTGCCCAACGCAAAATGTAAACAAAACGGGAAAAGTTTACCAAGGGGAACTTAGCTGATGCTACTTTGTTCTTATCGGAGTAAAAAACAAATTTAGGATCAAATTCCATTTATGAAGGAGTATACAATAACAAAATTTAAATTACTTTACCATACGCGTTAGACCAAATAAATAGTAAAAATCTCGGAAAAGGCTTAACTGAAGATTTAAGTTGCTATATGCTTATGAACAGAAAACATTAATAATGGTATTGTGCGTAATGTAGAAAAATCTTTAGATTTTAATGGCGCAAAAGATAACGATGTAGGTATTTTGAATTCTAAAATACTGAAAACAGAAATGCACTGCACACTCGTGAGATCATGATACTCGTGACAAAATGAAATATTGAGTGGATACTTAAAAAATAATAATACTGCATAGTGAAAATTCAAAGTATTATGTTCAAACTCATTTTACTGGTGAAATTGTTTGCTTAAATAAGAAGCACGGCCTTATCGCTGTCATAAATATTAAAGATAAGATTGATAAGTTTAATGCTCTAGACGTGAGCGATTTTGTTGGTAAAACAGTTTGTTATTGTTTGAGTGTTTTCACAAACAGCGCGTAAGCAAACGGGGAATTCATTAGACGAGAAGCATCTTAGGAATTTGCCCATTGTTCTTATTGAAAGAACTAGAAATGTAGTATCAATAAAATACGAGTATACAATTATTAGTTGTTGGTATTTTATATTGAATGTGTTATTTATTTTATCTACTGCTTGCTATTTCTAAGTGTTATTTTTCTAAAGGGACCCACCATGCTATCTGGCATTCTTATTTGTGTGCGAATTTTTGGTTTCTTGTTTAAACTTATATTCTTATTCTTATCGTGTCATTATTTGGTTCCTTTAGTTTAGTTCCTCCATTGTATCTCATCGCAAGCTTACGAATTCGAATGACTGCACCCCAGCTGACTATGTTTGTCTGTTAACTATGATTAAGACCCAGTATATGATTCAGCTGACACATATTTCCTGAACTATAGTTTGATATAACCTTCTAATTTTGCCTTGAAAGCGTTGCGTGACTATCTAGTGGTTTGTAATTAAGGCTTTTGGTACACGACTTTATAAATTTACACATAGCGACATATTGCCATTATAAGCTGAGCTAAAAGTGTGCAAGAAGTGCTTTTACACAGGGTTCAATTTATAATTGAAAATCGTGATATAACTTCAGCTGTGTAGTACCACAATGAAATGAATGAAACTAGTGGGTACTTTATGTAAAATGTAAACCATGTTGTATGTTGAAAACGGAAATACAACAGGGCCTACCTACAAACAAATAGATTTTGTGATACTTTTCATTGATAAACGCTTTAGCTGTGACAAATAGCTAAAATTAAATGTGCACTATCATTTATTTTTCTGTGATTTTATTATAGAGGTCGTATTTCTAGCTTTTTGTTATCGCCATTACTGAATGACTTAACAGCCAGAATCTTATGTGCTAACATCAAATTCAGAGTTTTTCGCGCCCCACTGCTACTGATCTTTATAATTTCATATTTTTTACGATACGGTTCGGTCATCATCATAACTATTGAATTCGCACCAGCCACGCTCAAATTTTCGTATTCACGGAGATGTGTATTACAAATAACCATGATCTAACATCTAAACAAATGATTTCTTTTCAGACGTCATACTTACCGATATTGTGAAATGTTAAACGTCATACATTAGGGAAGTTCTTAAATTCGTCTCCATGGTAACACGTTTCATGATAATCCACGACGTGCATGTATTTGGTTTACCCTAATTTTCGATGCAGTGACTTACGTACGTAACATCCGTACACATATGGCCAGATTCCGTATGCATAAACGATGTCAAATATTGATCGGCACGGAAGAACCTCATTAAGGGCTTTAAAGGTACCGCTAAGGACTGTTCAAAGCACACACATCACCCATACAAAGTTGTTCCATACAAGGGCCTTGTTCGTGGCTTGATTGCATTTATTGAGGCTATTGTACGTGACTAAATTAAATGAACCACACTGGATTCAAAAATATGTATCCAATATCGGATTGTGCGTCGGATTGTGTTTGGAGTATGAATCTATAAAATAACGCGCTTATTTTATGATTAGATTAGAGTATACACCTGTTTTTGTGTAATTAATATCGTAATATAGTAATATGGACCTGTCATATTTTTTTACAATAAATAAGGGTTTATTGACGTGACAGACTTCTTAATAAGATCTATCTATCCCCCCTATCTATAATCCCCAATATCCTTAGTTTTAAATTGTTTACAAGTAAAAATCCCGCGAATCACTTGATTCTAGTATCCATTGGGAAAAATTGCTTACTCACAAAATCCTACGATGATTGTAAGACGAATAAGGTACTTTACCTAAAATGTAAAATTTCCTCAAAAAGAACGATGACCGGGTCAAAATAATAATTCGCGCTCAATAAACTTTATTATGTAAACCTAACTCAGGTCCAAACTATTCCAAAAATAGGGTATATTAATTATAATAATCGCTGCTACTGACTTTGTCTGTGCAATAAATCTTCCTAAATAAGATATCAAACTAGCTCGGAATAATCTTTAACCAGGGATGCCGAAACTTTTATCGATAAAGGAATCAAACTTGAACTTTATTGCATGTAGGTTCTGGAATTGTGTTTGTATGTTCTTAGTTCTTGCAAGTAAAAAACATCATCATCTTACCGTTATCCCGGTTGTGCCTCGCACGCGAGAGTCCAGGGTCCGCTTTGTACCATGATCCAGGATGTGTCAGATCAGGTAATTACAGTGGAGCGACTGCCATCTGACCTCCATGACCCTGTTAACGGGAATCTGACCAGTTTGGATCATGGTTACAATTCAGTCGCCTGAATGTGCAAGTTTCCTCACGATGTTTTCCCTCACTATAAAAAAAACTAAATTTATTTAAAAATAATTTATTATTAGAATGTATTTGGTATCATCAGCACTAATGTGATACATGTTATATATTATAAACCTATTTAGTTAACCTCGATGATTATAGATTGTTTTAATTATGTATATGTATCGTAATTAAATTGAACTTAAATCGATTCTCAAGAAATTTATCGAATAATTCGGACGTCCCTATCTTAATTTATATTTACAAGCGGCGCGCGCGCAGGCATAAATCAATCCTGTCGATGTTCCGCCTAATAGAACGGTGGGAGACAACTTAATAGTTTCCTCCTATTAAATGGATTTATTTGATCTTCCTGTAGGTATAAAGTTAAAAGAATTTGTCATTTATCCGTTATCCTAGTCACCATAGCACAAGCTCAAGCTTAGTTTGGGGCTAGGTAATTGGTGTGTTTGTTGGAACAATTTATTATTTATTTATTTATTTTTTGAAATATGCTGCAAGTTTACATTTTTGACGTCATTTTTAGGGTTCCTCCAAAGAAATAAGGAACCCTTATAGGATCACTTTGTAGTCCGTCCGTCTGTCAAGGCCCTTTTTATCAGGAACCCGTGGAGGTATTAAGTTGAAATTGACTTCAAATACTTTTAGCTGCGATCCCTTGATGATAGTAAAAATACTAACTTAGCATAAGAAATAATAACACAAATGGATTGTACTATCTAATTGAATAAATGAAATTGAAAAATCAAGCTTCTTATTGTAATTTTCAAATATTTAAGTGGGACTCCCTTACAACAAACATGTTTTTTGGCGTTTTCTCTGTATATTAATAACAGCAACAGGTAGATGCTTGAAATATTCACAAAATATTACATTGTAAAAAAAATAAAAATCTATACATACTCGTATGTATAAAAAGAAAGTCGTGTTAGATACACCATTTATAACTCAAGAACGGCTGCTCCGATTTTTGTGATTTAATTGTTTTTGGATTTGTCTGTGTCGGGAATAGGATACTGAATAACAAAATGAAAAATAAAAAAGGAGGTAGGGGTAGGGCAAGGAATACCAACGTATACCGGGTCAGCTAGTAAATGATAAAATTTTAATATTCAAATATTTAAGGGGGGCTTTCATACAACAGACGTGATTTTTCCGCTGTTATTTGCTTGGTATTAATAATGACAACAGGCACACGCTCGAAATATTATTAGTTAAATTATAATAAACAAAATATTTAAGGACACTTAATAAAGTGTCTTATGTTGTATAGATAATGAATGGTACGGAACCATTCGTGCGCGAGTCCGACTCGCACTTAATTAACAATATGGTTAAAAATATCGGCTTCCGTACTGAATGATTCGAATATACCATGAATTTTGAAAAATTTGTGTTTAAAATTACGCATACTATTTTCTGTCGTCACCTTTCTAAAATATTTCAGATATAGAGAAAGCAAATTCAATCGCAATAAAATAAGGACTATCAGAGCTAGGCGTCTGTCGTCAGTATCTGATCACAGTCGATTAGGGTCATTTCGAGTCGCCGAGAGCTAACCACAATAATATAGCTCTAGAATTCTAGATTTAATAAAACCCGCTTGGCGAGAGCCTCAAAGTGTTAGGGGCAACGTTGCCCGGTCATTATTTTGTTAGCGATTTGAGTGAAAACACTTGGAAGTTGTACGAGAAATTACTAGTTATGGATTTATGTTCAGCTGCGGTGCGCGTGAGGTTAGGCTGTACGCACATGTATCCCCTACCTGATACGGCCTATCGTCACAGGATCTCAGGTTTAAAAATAAGCCGTCAGATCTTCCTCCATGCCAATTGTGTGGGCCTCTTTTTATACTGGACTCGTTTCCATTATGTCCTGTTTAAGATTAAATTTGAGTTTAGTCTCTCTCTTTATCTGAAACATCAAATTAAGTGACGCGATTTCGTCTTTGCTCGTCATGGCATGTAATCCCTACTAAATTGTATATGGATTCTCTAATTTCCTTAGCAACTGACAGCTGTTTAGTTTGACGTTTCTAAATTAATATTGTCTGTTTCTTCGTTTGTTTTGCAGAGAATGAGAGGGACTGAACTTAAATTTAATCTTAGACAGGGCAGACATTAGAATCGAGCCCACTGACAGGGTTACCACCTGGATCGATTACTTTCAAATTTAAATAGTATAGCTTTAAACTAACGCCAGGAAAGCTATGAGAGTTTTAAAAATATTTGTAACATATTAGAAATTTCCTCCTAGACGGAATACTGTATATTCTGCCAGATCGGTACACTTTTTGTTAGATTTGTTACATTCGACTGTTTACTACTGTCTAGATAAGTATAGTAAATAATTTCTACACTTGCTGCTACTATCTCTATTAAGATGTCACAATACGTGTGATATTTGTGATTTCTACTGTTACTTAATTCTTCGTCAACTAATCCACTGGCCCACAACGACGATTATGCTTTATTTACGTTGCGAGAGCGTCACAAATTGTATCCTATTTTGAGTTATTTAACTGTCTTTTAGGCTAGTAATAGTGATAGTTAGTAGCCACCATCAGTAACATTCAGTAACCGAGAAAGGTAGTAGCCATCATCGGATGGTAACATTTAGTAACCCAAAAAGATAGTAGCCACCATCGGATGGTAACATTAGTAACCAAGAAAGTTGGTCAGTCTGCCGTTTTTAGTTAACGCAGGTCACAGTGATCAGTCACATTTTTTTTTTGTGTCCTGCCTGTGTCAGACCATGCAATTTGATCCTCCTGACCCACATTGCGTGTCTATACTAATATTATAAAGAGGTAAGATTTGTTTGTTTATTTGCATCGAATAGGCTCCGAAACTACTGGACCGAATCAAATGAAATTTGGCACAGAGATAATTTTAGACACTGGGAAGGACATAGGCTACTTTTTGTCGCGATATAAAATCATCAGGGGGGTGAAATGGAGGATGAAAGTTTGTATGGAAAATCCGACTTTTGGCGCGGGTGAAGTCGCGGGGAACTGCTAGTTACCAGTAAAAACTGTCTTCGTTTTCACAGCACCTCACTCTCCAGTATGTTCATAACATATACTTTCTGTTATTGAGAATTTCTTGTAGGTACTTACCTATAAGTTGACTGGAGGAGATCGCTCTTAGCAATAAGACTACTTTGTAAATCTTTGTGTAAATTGGATCGCTGTTTCTTTTATGGTGTGTAAAAGTTATCTATCTATCCATTAAACGTTGACGTAGGACGATTAAAAACAAAATGGGCAGATGTGGTCATAAAAGACCTGTGCCTCTGCAACGACTCCATAGACGAAACGTCCGATAGGGCAAAGCGAAATAGAAAAAATAAGAAAGCAGCAGACCCCATGATCAGTACCCATCCTCGGCCGCATCGTCGCTTTTACCATCAGAGGCCTTGCCGGTTGATGATGCCCGTAGCTTAGACTGTAGCCGTTCCTGTCACTCACGCCAGAATGACAACGCGAACGAGCGAGATGGCTAGACTCGGAAATACGGACATCGACAATCGGAGTAGGGCCTCAGGTGAGATTGCCGTCAAATGTCTGCCAAACTGCTAAAAAAAGCAAAAACATCCCAAGCCCATCCATCAATAATGCCTAGGAGACAGAGAGGGTTGGCCACGGTTTCAGTAAACTGCAGAAGTCTTTAGATCCTGGCCTGTTTTAGCATCTCGTCAGCAATCAGTATCCGTTTGCACAGCACCTTACATACCACTTTGGTATATTCATAAGTGGCTTCGTGTTTCGGCTCGGTCATCGGTATTGCTGTTTCATTATGAAAGTGAAATTTTCGATGTTACGAAAGCGGACTCTCTAACTTGTAGGACACTTGATTGTGTGGCATATTTTACATTTTCACTCAATGAGGTATGGCCATGTAATAAAGACAAGCTGTAACTCTGTAAGCCTCCGGCTGTATGAGTTTACATCACTATAAAGTTATTTTGCATTTCAATACAGCGGCCAATATTTTATTGCTGCCGTTTACATTTTAAGTAATGTAATGTATTCAGTCAAATGCTCATAGTTACAATTGACGATAGCTGATATAATGTTTTGTTTGTCCTATTATTTAAGCTTTGCCAGAAGTATGTCCGTGTATTGTTGGAGACAGATACAGTGGGACTAGTTACAAATAGTTCTGTTTCTTTCTATCTTCCTTCGCTTTTAAAAAGAGCTTTCCGCATAGGTACTCGCGGCCATGAGATCAGGAATGGGTTTGTGAGAATATCTTGCCCTCTCTTGCCCTAGTTAAACCATTAACTGGGTTGGGGAAGATGATGAAGGAACCTCGTTTAACACAGCTTTCTTCAGAGATATTTCTTGACTAATGTTAATACCAATTTTCTTCTATTTTCATTGAACCTCGAAGAGCATATGATTGCCGGCGTCCCGATAACAATTGATTGCCTTTTGTGTCTTGAAACATCCTTGAAGGAATTATGTGCAATACTGAATTTAGAACAATTATAAAACTTTCGATATCGAATTGTCTTAAATTGAAAGTGGTTAGTGTCTTAAATTGTATGTTTTGTAATTGCTGTTTTCGAGTGAGCAATTTGACAAACACTTAGCTTTGTTTTGGTCTTACATCATCCCGTTGTTTATCAATACAATGGTTGACAAAAACTGTCAACAGACTTTACTCTTACGTTGGTCATTACGTGTGCGGTGGCCCCAATGCTACTATTGTCAAGATTTTCAAAAATATGCATTTAACCATTGGAAGATCTTACAAATCTGTCAGCACATTTAACGTAATCTGTTACTACAAATGGCTTCTAACGACTGCAAGCGGCAATATAGGGTGGATGAACTGTAACTAAATAAAATGTTGTTTGTAGCGAGTGGTTGCCACCACTTGGGTTATTATCCTCAAGGCGCGGCAGTTCTGATTGGAAGGGGATCATTTCGTTCAATTTCTTAGGTATTAGTAATGTCTACGTACTTAATTAAATTAAATTTCGTAAAAACAAATTGCTTAAGTTATGAAAATAATTAAAAGCCTACTTATGACTTCTAATATTATGTAAATAAAAAATAAATATAAATAATTAGCTTGTCATTTATTTTCAGACAACTTATTATGACCAACCTACTTAAGATAAATTGATTTGTGGTTTTACGAGAAACCGAATTAGTTGTACATATAGCGTTATGTGATGAAGCACTCAAGACACTTTAAATTTGTTGAGAAAATTATTAATTGCTCAAATTATCAAAACCGTTTTTTCCGTATTTTTCATAATTATGACAGTAAAAGGCTTAGGCTTGTTGCTAAATATTTTTTTATTGTAAAAAAAGGATGAACTAGTCATAACGATGCAATCTCAAAGTAAAATGTTCCTTCAAGGTCCAACCACCCTATACAACCAGCTTCCATCTGTTATGACAATTTAATAGCGTAGCAAGAAGTGTTGCCCAATCCATTAGTTAGCTGGTCTTATGCAGCCCTTATTCAACTACATGCAATATGCCAGGAAGACAAATCGTCTTGTACATTTCTCTGATACCACAACACGCAGTTCTATAGATCGCTCCCGAAGATTACCATTGGGTATTACGTCTATAGCATAGATCCATACTCGTAGACCATAAACAATTCTTGAACTGAATCCGTTTGAAGCGATGCTGGTTTCTTTATAATAAATACACACATCAACACCGTCTATAGTCCGTGCCATTTAAACTTGCACAAAAGGTTATTGCAACCCCTGTACCACTGCACGCCGATACGGGATAGCGGCGAACCAAAACACAAGGCGTAGCGATAAAAGTCTGTGTAAACAAACGTTTATTGGTACCTTTAACCTTGACCCGAAAATTGTCATATAATACAAACATTTGGATACTGTATTACAAATTTACAAGCAATATGCTGAGGGACAGCCGACATTTTATGTAACTGGACATGAATAATGACAATGTATTTTTCTTTATCCAGCGTTATTATCGCGGGAGCAGTAAGTAGGTATTATTTAAAAATTATTTTTTTTATTGGTAAAATTGTAGAATAAGAATTAATTTAGAAAGCTGTACATTACTCGTGTTGCATACATGCATAAACTGAGATCGATCTAATAAGTTGTAAAATAAAA
Organism: Pyrausta nigrata; assembly: GCA_949316185.1. Classification (NCBI taxonomy): domain Eukaryota; kingdom Metazoa; phylum Arthropoda; class Insecta; order Lepidoptera; family Crambidae; genus Pyrausta; species Pyrausta nigrata. Next base: position 10,559,789 of record OX438957.1, on the reverse strand, counting down.
CAAACGTATTGAAATAATTCCTTTTATTTTACAATCTTTTTTTTAATTTGCAATGTAACTAACTAATTAACTATGTTTGTTCGGGTGGAATCTTGCAACTCAATTTTGAAGCAGATATCTTAAAGCGATTGAGCTGAAATTTTGCATACACGTTTAGTTTGGATGACAATGCATGGTAAGATATGTGACGTCATTCTTAATTCAACATGGCGGAGCATCCAATATGGCGGACTCGTTATTTTCAATGCATTTCTACAATATGGGTATGAAATGAAAGGGTTTGCTGAGGGTACTAAAAAACAATATAGTTGACTTCTAAATGTACCCCTACAATATTGGTATCATATGAAAAGGCTTGCTAAGAGTAACTCAATAAATAGGGTGACGTCATTCCAAATCTAATATGGCGGACTCCTAAAGATGGCGGACTAAGTTTTTAGCTTTCCTGCATTATAGGAAGCAAACGAAAGGACTTGCAGAGAATAAGCAGGCGAGTTTAACTCCGTTGCTCCGATCCGTTTAGAAATTTGGTGTATTGGGTTTTCTTTGCTTAAAAAAAGGCGTGATAGCCGAGCGGTGAAAACGGTAAAGGAAAACACCGTGAGGCAAAAAACCTGCACACTAGTGGCTAGTGCCTATAAATATTGCCAAGAAAGTCGTTGTGTGTGTTTCATTCCACATAATGATTACGACCCTCAGTCATGAGGTATACGACTGTAAAGAAAAGGGGTTTTCTTGGAGTCCTCGATTATAATTATTGAGGTTGAATGTTTTGAGTCTGAAGCATCGATAGGTAAACTTTGACGAGTTAAATTTTGGTGAGATATGCGTCAACAGCATTGGTTTGCATGTCTAGGAGAAGGATAACTTCAAATCAAACTGGAATTGTGTTTATGCTGTGTATGGCTTAGCTTGAAGTTACAGTAAATAACACCCAAGACAAGGTGTTGTACCCAGTCGGGTTATGAGTTATGTCACAAATACTTATTGCAGGTCAATTTTAAAGCAGATATCTTAAACCGATGAGCTGAAATTTTGTATACAGGTTTAGCTTGGATGACAATGCATAGTTAGCTGTGTAAGTCGTCTAATACGTCTTTGATGAGCTGACGCCATTTTAAAAAACTCACTATCTCGCCGAGATACCATCATGCGAAAAAGTATTTCAGCAGAGCAACGACTCGCTTTTCTGAAAGCACTAATAAGCATTTCAGAATCAATTTATGCTATTAGGCTCATTTTGTGCACGTCCTAGCTCCTGGACTAACTGCATTCGACGGTCAAATGACAGACGCGGCTAGCCGTCAACATCAGCCGGCGGCAGCCGCCATGCGTCGACAGCACGTCGACGGCATGTCGACAACTACCCCCCGACTTCTAACGTCGGCTGCAGTTACATACGTCGACAGCAAACTGCTGTTCGTGTGTAAGAGCTCTGAAACTCACTTTATACTTTAAAAAATCGTTCAAACTTGTGTTCAAATGGAATCACGATGATTGCAAAACAATATTGTAAAGGTAAATTATACAAACTAACCTGCTTGCGATTCGAGGATTCTTTTACGCCTCTTTTTATTCTTCTCAGGTTCCATCTTCACTTATAATAAGTAAAGAATAGAGAAAACAGCAACAAAATAGAACAAACACAAACGTAACAAAGAACAATGATAGAAACTTATTAAAAAATAACGACTGATAATAACACGTGAACACTTCCGAAATTCGTAAATTAAAAAAATCCAATTATGCCGCACCGGGTGAGCCATTGCAAAATAGTGTACAGGTATAGCACCCCTGACGTCTCAATCCACTAACGGCTAAGTGCAATAAGTCATAATTTATCATTTTCGGAGTCAAAATTTTATAATGATAAATATCTATGAATGGTCAACTACTGTTAATTCTTTATGGAAAAAATGTAATTTCTAATCATTGTGTTTATATTTGTGGTAAAAGTAATGTCAATTAACCGAGTTTTTCAATTAAAACCAAGTAACTTAAAGACTTTCAAAACGTAAATTAAAAGAAAATTTATTTTGATAACTAAATCTGTGTTTTATTTACAAAATTGCTAAACTATTACTTAAATTTTGATGTTTTAGAGTTGTCTCGTTCTCGGACGGGCCGTGGTATTATGAAATCAGCGATAGGTCGGGATTATCGCTATTTTATACGATGAGTGACACGTGTCGTAAAGTTTGGACATATTTTGGTACAGGTGGGGTCAATAACCTTTTGTTGTACAAAACATAGTATTATTATATCCAAAATATCCCTAGACAGTGTTGATTAGTATATTTTTGATGAATCGTGCTTACGATTTGACTAATTCAGATTTAGTGGTTTGCTGAAATCTTGAACGCTTTTACTTTCTGCCAAGAATGGATAAAGGTTTTTAATACTGAACAAATTATCTGTAACATGAAATTAATAAACGATTTATTATTATTATTAATATGCATCATTATTCATTAGGTTATTCTATTTTTAGGTTGGTGTGGCTATAATATTTTGTAATAAAATTAATGAATAAATCATTACAAAACAACGAAACTTCAAACTGAGTACAATATGCACAGAACTAAAAATAATTACCTACCCATTTATTAATTTACATTGTTTATGTTGACATTACCTCGTGATTATAGTGTTTACTTGTAGGTAGTTGCAACACTTGTAATATCGAGCGAGTTGTTGGCAATGTATCATTGATAGCTGTCGACCACTTGCAAAATGATGGAGAAGTATTAATTTTATTATCTACTGTTTAAATTAATCGGCTTCTAAAGTTTGGCACGTTCTTGTGAAACAAATTTTACAGTATCAATCGATAATTTCTGATTTTACTTAAAATATGATAACATCTTTATCAATTACCAGCAGTTCCCCGCGACTTCGCCCGCGCCAATAGTCAGATTTTCCATACAAACTTCCATCCCCTATTTCACCCCCCACAAATGTTTTTACATCGTGACAAAATGTAGCCTATGTCCCTTCCCACCCCCCAAACTATCTCTGTACCAAATTTCATCGGTTTGAATCGGTCCAGTAGTTTTGGAGCCTATTCAATACAAACAAACAAATATTTTCGCTTTATAATATTAGTGTAGAAAAGTCTTTTATTGGTGTAGGTCTTTCTTTTCTATAAATTAAAAATCGGTATTGAATTCATCTAATTATTTGTTAATATCAAATGTTAATTTAACTCAAGTGTCAATCGTATGTACTTATTTATATACTTTGATTTGTATGAATATCTCTGCTATGATGATAAATTATAGATTATAAATTTCTCCTGTAAAATTGGTGTAATTAACGATATATTCTACATCCCACGTCATCCGCCCACTGAATCTATCTATTGTCAATTCATAGCGGGTTTCATAGGAGCTAATTAAGCCAATCGGATAGCGTTTGAATGGGGCAGTCTCTCATAGGCTAGCCATTCAGGCTGTATGTGATGCCTAATTAGAAGATCGGCATTCTCTTAATTTCTATGCATCATTATATCGAAGCCTGTGTGGGCAGGCGTAGAGCAAGTAGAACAACCAAGCAATGAACTTTCTTTGTTTTTTTTTTGTTACCAATGCTGATCTTTGACATTCAAAGTATCAACTAAACGGAACAGGCCAAAGTATATGGAGGCAGTCAGTATGAATCTTCGTCATATTCTGTATTTTCTTTGTGCCCCTAGCTCCTGAGTAAGCAATCGGTACAGATTTCCAAAAATATAAAAAAATATTGATATACTTTTTAAAACTGCCACCAGTCAACACTTGACTTCATAATGTTTAGAAAATAAATGCATTTTATTTTTATTTTTTGGCTTATCAAGAAATGACTTTCCGTCGAATAAAGAAAATCAACTTGACAAATATCTGTCTACCCACCGAATATGGTTCACGAGTAATTGTCCAATTTTCCTGTAAAAATGTTTGTTATTTTTGTGCTCGTGCATAAACAATTATTGAATATTCAATATCCTATCGTCATCTGACAAAAGCATAAGGTTAGCTGAGATGCACAAAGAGGTTTGTTTGCGACTAATAAAAGGTGATTTATTTACTTTAATTAAACAATAATTCTCAAGGGTATACCCATCAATGACATGGAATTATCGTACCCTCATGAGAATTTATTAAACCTTTCTAATAGATTGATAGTTACCTACTATAACCATACGTCAAACGGCAAACGTCTCTTGTGTGTGGTGTGTTGATTTTAAAGTTGCAAGTTTAAGTGAGTTGTTGCAACAGGGCCTTATTTTTACCCGACTGCGGAAGGAGGGTTATGTTCGAGAATATGTATGTATGTATGTATAATTGTTTTACACGCCCTATAGCCCAAACGGCTGGACAGTTTTTGACATTTGAGGTGTCGTTGAATTTGTCAAAATTGTAAGAGTATCATAGGCTAATATACATTTTAAAAGTGGCGCCCGCAAATGGAAATAAAAGGGGGAGGGGGATTTTTTTTCTTTACCATAGCAATATGGGTATCAATTGAAAGCTAGTAAATAGACCAGTTCTAAAATTATGTTTGCTTGTTTTTAGAACTGATTTTGATAAATTTTACAACCATTAGTTTGCAGGAATTTAGATTTTAGTCGAGCCGTCTCCCAAGATTCTGTATAACAGCTAGCAGCGGAGCAATATTTCTTGCAAATAAGATATTCTAAACTACTACAAAACTTGTTTCCCCTTTCCTTGCCAATTTAATATTTAAGCGAACATCGTGGGGTTCTGACCGCAACTAATTACAACCTAACTTATACAAAGAGAACAGGTTAATTAATCTTGAAGACAGTGGAAAGTGGTTACTTTCAAACGGAGCAGCGTATAATTGGGTTCCCAATGCAATTATTTACTCAAAAGACGTTTGTTAACTGGCAACACTATAATTGTGGCGGTGACAACGATCACCGATGGATCCGATTTGAAGCTGGGTGTGAATTAATGTGCTAGCTATTACTACAAAATACAATTCCCAGTTAAAAGCATTAGTTTACTACCGTACTATCTACCACTAGAATTACATACATATAATGACAATTGTGAAAGGACAAACGACGACGAATACATCAAAAATACTGATGGTAATTAAAAACAGTGTTGTTAAATTATATATGAAATGCTTAAGTTTGTTTTAACAACATTGGTTTTTAATTACCATCGGCATTTTTGTTGTATTCGTCGTCGGTTGTCATTTGACATTCGTCTAGTCGGCATGGTCGGGTAGTACTAGCTAGCTATTTATTATTTCTAGTAGCAACATTCTGTTACTTCTATCGTGACTCTAAAAATAATTACTTATATTAATTTTCACATTGCACTTGAAACGATTGGAACAATGGCGATTACTCCACTGACTAAATTGTGATGATGCTGACTTTAATCAGTCTTCACAGTCTGGAAACAACGTGTGACGTCCATTACGAAATATCAGCAGCTTATTTTAACAAACTCTGATCTGAATAGGCACATGTTACAAAACTCTCAAAGAGCCATTGTGATGCGTCGGTGAGCGCTTAATTAATTTTATAAAGACTATGACATCGCACAGTGACACTGACAAGAGATGCTGTGTGCCTCTCTTACGTGGTCCAAGGGAAAAACCATTGGCGATTTGAAGTCACATCATAAAACTTTGTTCACAGAATTTAATGCAAAATAGAAGTACAGTTGAAATATATTCACCCCATTGCTAAGCCCAGGCCTACTCCACCACGCGGGCTTAGTGCGCATTGGTTGAGGAGTTTCTGTTAAGCAGTGACTTTTAAAATTGCCAATTGTAAGTAGGGATAAAGGGATGTTGAAATGCCCAAAAATGAGAAGACGTGTTCTGGTCCCAAAGGCCAATCTTGACTTTTATTATTAACGTTCGTAATTGGCATTTATTGTCCTAAATAATAGGTACATTTTGAGTTGATAGTGAGATGTTACTGATGTCATAATGCTCTAACTTTTCAGCTCAAATATACCACGAAATATGTACATTCAGATAAAAACTGGCAGGGCACTTGACATGTCAGATTTACATAACAGTATCCACATCCACCTAGCCTAGCAGCTACTTCGGGGCTAGACTGCATCCATGCTTCTGAAACCCTACATTAGAAGAATAAAATACGGGAACAATTGTGCACAACAAAATAGACTGCAGCAGCCCTACGGAACTGCGGCCCTAAAACTTACTAATATTAACAATATTCACTTCAAACAATACCATACCGATGTTTTGTTTTGCAACATGGTCTAAATGACTCAAGCGCCAAAACCTACGCGTTAATAGTATAATGCAGATTTACGCAAGGTTTGATTGTTTGTCTGTCGTAATTTGGCCAATTATACCTCAATATTGTAGCTGTGAATAATGATCGTGTTGGGTTTTCATGGTGTTGGTATTTGTATCCATATATGGATCTGTTTGGCACTTAGCTTTACCTATAAAAGCGTTTGCGAGATGTTGAGCAATGCTTACAAAAGCCACTGCATATTCAGACTAGCATAAGTTTTGCGGTAGTTATTTGAAAAACACAATTTTAAAGAAACTGGAGATCAAGCTTTTGCTTAGCCGCGGTTGAGCGGTATTAACTTAATGGCATAAGGGTCAAGTTCGCCAACACATGTTTAATTTAAATTTGTAACCAGCCGGATCAGCATTATTTCGTACTAGTGGTTCCCCGCGACTTCGCCCGCAAGAGTTGGATTTTCCATATAAACTTTCATCCCCCATTTAACCCCCTTAATGTTTTTATATCGCGACAAAATGTAGCCTATGTCCTTTCCTGGGTCTCGAACTGTCTTCATACCAAATTTCATCTCAATCGGTTCAGTGGTTTAAGCGTCAAGAGGGAACAGACAGACAGACACACTTTCGCATTTATAATATTAGTATGGATGAGAATTTCGGCAAATTAAAAGCCTGGAAGAAAATGCTGATTCCTTCAGTGCAGCGACATCTAAGGGCATCACAGACCTTATTGCTTAATCTCGTACGGCTCGAAGTCACTGGTCCCTCTAAGAAGAATTTTAATAGGTACGTTAACCATCAATTGAGGTTTATCGGCTGTATAAAAGTTGGTGAACTCGGGTCTAAGTAGGTTCTGGTACACACTGTTCACGTTTGCGCCATGTGCATCTGTTGCTATAATTCTATTTTTAGATTCAGTGACATTTTAAGGCTTCTTTATTACTATTCTATCATCACGTGTATCTGCGGTTGTTTTCCAATGAAATCGAATTTATCTGTGCCTTGAGTTTAACTACTTCAATTAATAAGTATGTGACTTATTGAAATCGCTGTCTTTTGTCGTATACGCCACGGATACGTAACTTAAGAACCGTATTCTTTAATTTAACCGTCACTCAAACGCTCTTTTGTAACCTGACCTTAACTCACAAATAACCAAAGGTTATAGAATTAATCGGATAATAGGTGTTTGTTTTAGTAATGAGCACCATTTGGTGGTTAGTTTTGTGTCAGAAATTATCACACAATAGCCGAAACAGACATGTTGTAAGCTCTTTGTTGATATTTTAGGTAGATAACAGGATTTATCAAAGCTTTTAGGTAGAATTTAGTATGATCTCTTTGTAAAATCACTTTTTCCAGAAACGTTTTTTGACAACAAAACTTTTTGACATTATTAGTTTTCTCGATTTAATTTGAGTTATGAATTTAAATTAATTCCATAATGTAAGATTTGGAATCTATTCGTAGTTCTGACGATTATTTACTTTTTTTATAACAGTATCAAGCAAAAAGATAGTAAATGTTGATATAATGTCGGTGTTGCCATATTAATATTGACGTTCATATGAAATGTTTTTTTCTAGACTGTTTATCAGCGTTATCAATAATCAATACATCGTCCGATACTAGTTTTATCTAATCGATGCATTTTATTACTATGCAACGTGTATTTATAAATACTTTCTTTCTGTTACAGGTAAGAATCGACTACTCGACTGCATCTGATATATTTGTAAGTGATATCGTGCGAATAGGTTATGTAATTGCAAATTAAAAATATACTTACTGATTTAACTTAATTTATAACTATTGATGATTGTGCATAATAATAATGCAATCTATTGCTTTTTTTGCTGAAAGCGTAGTGTGGTTGGATTTGCAGCTTTGGTAAAATAAGCTAAATTACTGTGTGTCGTTTTTGGTGTGATACTTAAATAGCGTCATTGTATTATACTTAAAATTGATCATTTTTTTACCTATTCGAACAAAACATACCTAACATAAACTTACAAATAATTACATCAGCATCCCTCATTTTAATTCCATACACGTCGTAATATAATCTGAAAATATTTTTGAAACATTTTACATCTGTAGCGTGTCAAGTCGGTAATACACATGCTACATATAATTATGTAATCGGAACCTATCTCATATTCCTTAGGCCCTGTTCCCACTCCGCGGGATCCGGTACTTTTACCGGACCGGGACAACTGACTGGGAGGTAGTTTCAGTGGCTGAAACAAACGGATGGCAAACGGACTGTATAAAACCAAGCGAAAATGTAGTAAATCTAAATGAAATGAAAAAATAAAAATCTACAAATAATTTTAGCACCCTATGGAGCAGTAAAATTTTCAGTAGTGGGAACAGGGCCTTACGTAATTAATCCCTTTTAATCAGTTTATCCAAGCTTTTGATTCTATACAGAAGAACAGTCGTTTCTTTATCTAATCCTACATCTAACACTGTATACACGACCGCACTTCAAACTACCCCACTATGCCCTTAAGACCGCCTTTATTCCCTACGTGATAAAAGCTGTTTTCGTAGTTCATATGGGTAACCTGACGTGCTGTCGACTGTACTATCACATAATGCATGAGGAATAAAGGGTTAATTGTTGCAACTTGTGTGTGTACAGCCATACTAAGGCGCACATACAAGGAACATCCGGTTGCAAGCATATGCATGAAGTTTTTTTTTTACTTAAGTAAGTACTAAATAAAGCTATACTTTAATTGTGATTCTGTTAACAAGATGATATAGAACTTAGTTTATTCCAATAAAATCTTAATGGGAACCTGTGACTTTGTGTTCAAATATCAGGTAGTGGATTACGGAACTTTGAAATAAATTATTTCAATCAATGTTTTGTTGCTAAAGTTGGCCATCCACGGCCAGTTAAACTGATTAGTCGGTCTGAGTTACGTCCAAATTTTTACTTTTTTGATATCGGTAATTTAAATTTAGTCTGTAGGCATTAGCACTAAAAAGTTAACTTGACGCTTACATATTTCTCCACAAGATTGTTTTTTAGTGAGTGGTGTCATTTTAATACCTGTAATTAACTGATCTGCCACATCCTGGATCATGGTCAGCGGACCCTGGGCCCTCGCGTGCGAGTGCACAACCGGGATAAAGCTAGCAACGCTCATTTTAACTGACCGTGAATGGCTAGCTTAACAGAGTAACAGAAGTTCTCAAATGGGATATATTCAAGCGATTTCAATCTAGGATTGTTAGCAACAGAGTTACCTAATCAGCCCCCAGGTGCCCATTCCAGTTTTATTTGCCCGGAAAAATGTTGTCCATGTTATTATTTTGATGCAACATATTTTTTCTTGTATTTCAAATTTCGAAAATTGGTTTTACCTTTTCTTTCTTTTCTTGTCACAGAATAAAAATTGTACAAGTTAACCTCCTTTTTAGCGTAATAGACTCCGACGTTTTTTTTTCAGCTGACTTCAAAAAGGAGGTTATTTCTCTTATGTCGTTACGTGAACGTGCTCAATGAGCGAATGTCCTTACACTTGGTCGTGACATTGTAGAGTCAGTGCACTATGACGCATATAATTACATCAGTGCATAACAGGCCTGGTTGTTACACGCTATAAAATAGTCATAAGGAAACGGGGCTTTATGTTTCTCTTGAAGTTTTCCAGCGTTTTTGCTTCTTTGTATAATTATGAGCTTTAAAATATTTTATCTTTAACCGGTTTAGGATGATGGGTGGGTTTATAACTCCTTTTGCAGATAAAAAATGAGACTTTTGTTCATAAGATAAATTGATATAAAAATGCTGAGAGGCTGAAAGATTTTAACAATATTTTTTATCGTAATTATTCGTTGATAAATCGTCCTTTGCGTTATTTATAAAACATCTCGGATTTTGTTGAACCCTTAAAAAATTCGCTACAATACCTATTTACTTTTTGAACCTAAAATGTAAAACAACTAAAAATATATTTTCAAAAAAAAAAAATAACAACCGCCAAAAACACTCATTAAAATGTTGGAAATAACCTTTTTATTGCCAAATGAAAAAACGTAGAAGCAGTTCGGTGCTAATTAAGAGTACCTGAATACTGTAGTCCTACATCCATACGTGTGACCTATGATATGAACGTGTACGTCTGTCTATGCTGGCACTGACGTTCTTAAGTTGGTTAAAGTGGCTACTCAAATTTCAATAACTAGGCTTTATAGCTCTGATACCAGCGATCTATTTACTTCTCATTCTTAAGAGAAAAAGCGGTCACGTGGCATTTGAAGAATAGGTATTTGAATAAAATGTTGCTGTCTCGATATGATCTATAGCCGCCCGAGCAAGAAAGGGACAAATGCGTGTAGACGATAAATCGCTTCTTAAAACAGCATTTCGTAGTCCCTTATTTCTTCGGCCAAAATTTGAAAAATGATTATATTTTTTTCTGCAAAAATTTATCATAGAGTTGGACTATGCTCCTATTATGTGTTTTAGCTTTAGTGTTAATTTGCGTATTTTTTTGGCGAGCGCCTGAAAGCTGAAGTTGTAATTTGGCAATTTTCTTAGATTTGAAGGCTCACATTTCCTTTGTTAATTCGTAAATAGGAGCATAGCTGTGGTAAATGTTGAATTTATGGTGAACAAAACTTTTACCTATAGCCATTATCCAGGGAGAAAACAGGGGACTACGTTTGTATGGAGAAATGACGCCTAGTCTTTCGTCTTAAGTAAACCATCCACCGTGGCTCCAGTTTCTTCACACACGATGCGTTCCCACGATGCGCGGGAGTGGCCGCTCGTAACGGCATATGCCACGCTTATCCGGACCATCTTTTGTTATATGGGCCAAGTTTTGTATGTCTTTAATCTGGATCAATTTAAAAAGTTTCACTTCTGAAGAGTCCCATTAATGTTAAGAACTTCTTATTTGTTTGCATTGGTATTGTAATTGGGGCCGGTTTTTTGACACTAAGGCATTTTACCGCAACCGAACGTCTTTTAGAGACCATGTCCGTGCCTCGAAAAACGTTACCCTTATAGTATTACTTCGTTGTCCGCCTGTCCACTTGCCTGTATGTCAAGAACCTTTTCCTCAGAAACGCGTGGAGGCATCAAGTTGGAATTAACAACAAATACTTACATAGGTATATCGCAACATTTTTAGTGGATCACTACATGAAATATCATTCGAAACACAAAATTTTAGGCATACTCTTTGTTCAACAATATTTTCCATTGTAGAAATCGCCGAGGACTCAAAACTATACAAAAAGTATAGTTTAAAACAAATTAAATGACAGATCCCGCTCAAATTTTGCGCGCTAAATCAGTACAGTGCTACCAACATGCAGTAAAAAAATTAGAACGACCTCTTTTACGCGGGTCTTTTTATTGACATATTCCCGATACTTTTTACACAGAGTAGTACCTACATCTATCTGCCGTTCCTTAAAGTTGTGAAAATATCAACTTTCTAGACAACGCAATTCAAACTACATACAACAATTTAAGGGAAGGGAAACCAAAACCTAAGGGCCTTCCTATAGATAGACCTAACATTATAAAATGTGAGAAGGAAGGTCTTAAGCATAAATAAAGAAAAAATCAGAAATCCACAAATTCGTGGTTAAAAAAAGTTGCATTGCAAGTTTTTACGAAATAAATGTCGCTAACAAAAATTTATCAACCGTTGCGACGTCTCGTGGGACTCGACTTTCCTTGTAATATGCGATTCGTATAGAACTCGACATATTTCTTTTGGTTAAAATAATACATTAGTGTTAGTCTAAAATCACGTGACTTTTCGAAGGGTTCGACCGTCCGTCCGAACCGTCAACAAAGTTGCATATCTCGGAAAGAGGTTAGAAGCGCTCCGTAGCATCGTGCGCGACCGCAGGGCTGCTGCGCGGGCAAGTAAACAGATGCAGGAAACTGGTGGACACGTGTTCGGTTCTCGAGTAGGGCTGTCTACCGCTGGACAAGAAGTTTGGGAAATTATTGAGGACTGAAAAAAAAACGCATAGATGTAGCAAAGTCGGTGCAATCCTCGTAAGAGAGCAAACTGGAACCGACTCCTAAAATAAAGCGTGCCATAAAAAATAAAATAAAATTCTCCTACCGAACTTTTGTCTACGACAACAAAGATAGACCAGGTACGCAGGAGATATTATACTGCACATGAGTGTGCGCAATACACAAGTGCACTCTCTGTTCTTTCCACTCTTATATACTTCGACGAGTCGGCAATCCGACTCGACCGGAGAGAGACCGGGAGCAGAGGCACTACGATTCGAACCCAGGACCTCGTGGATAGAAACCGGCCATGCCGACTACTAGAACAACGAATTTTTCTCTCTTTGTAAATATTTCAAGATAATTTTGACTTTTTAGTGTAGTTTTTAGAGGCAGTTTAATTTTTGAGGCAAGTTTAATTTTCTTTCTCATCATCATAAGTGGTCAGCCCTATTTGGGACCCTCCCTCGCTTCCTCCCAGCCCTCATTATGCGACTAAAAGCGGCGCACGCGCATTGTGTTCGGCCCGAACCGTTGACAGTTGATTTGATATATTTCCGTGGATCTGAGAACTTGGGCGATCGTTTGCTATGACGGAATATGGATCTATTAATAAAATAATCGTTGCGTCAAAGGTGACCCATTATTCATTAGAATATCAATATGCGCAAGTCATTCACATTTTTAGAAAGAAGCGTGTTGGGAATGGTGCAATGAGAAATTTAAAGAAAATAGAATTAAGTTTTATTTTTATTAGACAACTAGTGATTCCCCGCGACTTCGCCCGCAAGAGTTGGATTTTCCAAAATATAAACTTTCATCCCCTATTTCACCCCCTTAATGTTTATATATCGCGACAAAATGTAGCATATGTCCTTTCCAGGGTCTCGAACTATCTCCATACCAAATTTCATCTCAATCGGTTCAGTGGTTTAAACGTCAAGAGGTAACAGACAGACAGACAGACAGACACACTTTCGCATTTATAATATTAGTATGGATTATAAATCACTTTTATGATCACCTAAACCAATGGTAAGACTTGGATTCTTTTAAGAGAAACGTTAACTAAGTATATCGCGTGTTAGTCAGTAAGGCCGCGAACGCTAATGTATTTTAAGTCAAATGACTTTTATTTATTTCATATTGATTTTCTATTGAATTAAAGTAATTGTGATATCTCAATCTGTAATTACGATATCTGCCAATCTAGAACCGATTGAATTAACTATGACAAACACTTATCATTTCAATGCGTGTCTGCCTACGCCTACTGGCATCACGACAATGAGGTACACTTAGCCGCAGAATTATGTTGTTATGTTGCTACTGTATACAACGTTTCAATAATTTAATTCAAAAATAAAATATAATTGGCACAAAATACATTTGTATTGTTGTTGGCTATACCCTGTGACATAATCAACGGTTCTTTTGACACACGTAGGGCCTTGGTAAAAAAAAGTTTAAAAAAATACCTGTTATAAGTATAAGGGTCGACTGAGTATTCAGTCTGGTATGATGCGATTTGAAGTAGAAATGTCTAATTTTTGTTAAAAAACATAGTCTCGTGCACAGGTAGTCAGGTTTTAAGAAATTATGAAAGTATGTTTCTATGCAAATGCAAATACAAGTATGTTTCTATGCAAATGCAAATACAAGTATGTTTCTATGCAAATGCAAATACAAGTATGTTTCTATGCAGTTTCTATGCAAATACCAAATAATAATTAGATATGTACTTCACACGGCACGTAGCACTTAATTGAGTACCTTCAAACCATTATTGACGTGTCGTTCACTTTCTAATTAAATTTAGATTTAACGAAATCATCATTTTAATAGTCGATTTCCCCCGAATAATAAAGAAACGTGCTCAGAGTCATGTACACCTTAATTAGATTACAGAACTCATGTGTAACAAAAAAACTATTTGGACGAATATTTGTGATGGAAGGTCGGTTACATAATCAAATGAAATTTAATGACTGAGCGTTTCCCTTTCGTTGGCTTTTGATCAATTTAGGAGATTGTCCAAAAAGTATCCGTCTTCATACGCAATTTTATAAGTAGTTTTTTGTAAGCAAGATTTGACAGGCCACAGCATGCAAAGCTAAATAATAGGTACGACGGAGTGCCCAAGTCTGTTTAATTTCCTAAGCAAAATTGTAACAGAGTCGTAATATGAAAGCCATCTCGACCATCTTGCCAATCAAGCCATCTTGGTCTATTGTGGCAGCCGTTTTAATCATTGCTTACTATTTATGCCCGTTGAATCCAGGAATCGCCAGATTTCTCTCAGAGTTAGCTATCTCACTCGGGTGCATTATATGCTGCCCTTCTTCTTCTTATCGTGTCGATGGTAAAGCGACTTAAATTTGTTGTGCCCAGTAATTGGCGACATAAAATGCCTTGTCGTTTGCACACATAAGGTCTTCTAGATAGCAGGACCGAGTGGAGAAAATTGACATACAGTCACGATCCTCAGCATTGAGGGAACGACCAGAAAAAAGAGAGCAGGAATCAGGGCACGCAGGACAAGACAAGAGATGGGACATGTCTTGTGGAGTGAACCCGTAGACATACGACATACCAGTTCCATCGGAGAATCCCCACCTGAACATGGTATCCTTGCATCTACCGACTTGGGACCGGAGTCTGTTAAGGGACTTTCAAGTGGGCCATGGCAGTTTGTGTCCTGGAGGGGGATGTTCGGAAGGAGGAACGAAGCGAACAGGCGGTAGGGGTCTGTTCTCCCACAGGACACGTCTTGCAGTAGAGGGGTCGCAGTCAAGAGGGGTAACGCACTTCATAAAGCTTCTGCGGCTTTTAAGCTGCCCTAGATTGATACTTCTTCTGCTCATAAGCTGTCTGCATGAGCAGAGTATGTGCAAAGCCGTTTCTTATTATTCTTCTACCGAGTCGGCGCATTACGTCCTCGGAAGTTAGTTGGGCCTCTGAAAAGTGTGTAGAATATGTGCTAGCGACTGTACTTAAGTCTAACACACCTCATATTATAAGCTGAAATTGAAGTCACGCCTTGACTCGGGTTAGGTACAGTCGCATGAAGTTTTTAAGTGGCTTCCAAGATTTTGTTGGGTTTTCTTTCTGTGCTTGTGTTGGTCACGATATTTTGATCATTTCAATTCGGTCATTTTCCGGACAAAGCGTGCATTGTCACGTATAATTGGGGAAAGTCCGCTGTGTGGGACGTATAATGGTGACGTGGGGCATGTAAACTGTCTTTTGTCCGCGGCTCCGCTCGCATTCAGATGTCGAGAATTAAATGGCAATTATCTTGTACGCTCAAGGAAGCGGATTGTGTAATGTTGGATATTAATAAAATAAATAAATACTTAGTTGTAGTAATGTTTTCACATTTCATTGATCTCATAACCTCAACATTTCTTTCTTGGAATTTACCTCTTTTGTGGAGAACTGTAAGATTGAAAAGAGTTGTCCAATAATAGTTTTTTATTCGTCAATATATCTAACAAAAATAAATTCAATATTTTATGAAAGAGTTCACAAAAACTAGCCTTTCTGCTTATATAACATATTTTTAAGGCCTCCGATTCAAAGAAAAATTGAAATAAATTTTACTGTTTGTCTGTAGGTACATAAACCGCATCTTCGGCTATAACAATTAACGCATGAAAAAAAACTATATAAAAAAATTGCAACCAACATAAAGAAAACAAAAAAATTTTTTAATCAATTCACCCATTCTGAGTAGGCTAAGGATTGTCCCCAAACAGCCGTGGAATGTGACAAGTGAGTAATCAATGGATGATGCCACATTACAATTTTTTTTTGTAAATAATACCAAAGAAAAATTAATATAATACCAAAGATATTAAACCAAAGATATTAAAGATAATACCAAAGATAATATCGAAGAAAGTCGTCATAGGCATGCACATTACAAATATTTTTTTCTCAAAAATTGAGGCGTTCAAAATTATGATTTCTATGGTAACGTGTTTCATACTATCGTTGCTTATAAATAAATATAGTTTATTGGTGTTTGGTGATATTTTGGAATATAAAACCAGGCTTTATACAAAAAGTGGACAAGTCCTTTATCCAGGATATTTTTCTTTTTTGAGTCTGTTGACCTATTTTGACCCTCACTGTATTATATTACAGGTTTGTCAAAGAGGCAGGTTATTTATAAAAAAATATGCTTTGAGAAATGAACTATAGGAAATTTTCATAAAATAACAGTATGTTTTTCTAGTATGTTTTCCTTATTTAGTAAAATAAAATAAATAAATGACAATTTAGATAGGTAATTTCATAGTTCAAATTGCTATGTTAACAAAGTTTTACAAAGTACACACACAAGTAACATAATACTTTGTTATATTTGTATTGGTTGTTCTAACAATGAGTGACCCTGGGCGATTCCATGAATTGCTATCCAATTGCAATAGTATAATATATTGTACAATAGGCAAGAGGTATAATTTGTGCCAGATTCGCAAGAGTGAATGAATGTTGTTTGTTCGAAACTGGGTTTGGGTACTACAACTTACATTCCTAAAATAATTATGGAAGCTATTTTACTTTTAGTCCTAATAACATCAACATAACATCGAAGGCAAAAGTACAGTTTATATATACAGTAACACTAGTAACTAAACTATAATAATAATATATATACAACTTATTAATAAAAAATAAAATAAATTATTTAATCATCATTCGCTTGCCCTGTTCCCATTATATTTGGGATCGGCGCAGTATGTTTCAATCCGATAAATTAAATAAAAAAAAAAAAAAAAAAAAAATGGTCCTTGTGGTAAGGTTCCTAGGATGCTGACAGCATTACCACGCTGGATAGCGATGCTTATACGCTGAGCAAGGTAGCTGCCAGCTCTTGGGTCCCCACTGATGTCAACCAACCTCTTGGAAATCTCTTTAAAAAAAGAGATAGCTAGATAGATTATGGAAGGGCAAGAACAAGCTCTATGTAAATAAAGAAAACCATCTTAATAATACCTAATAATACATACTAAGGCGCAAATCGTAATTCCAGTAAATATTTATCGCCACAAAAACCTTAAATATCTGTAGTGATATGTGTATATACAATGTTGCGATTCCTGTGTTATATAATATATCAATATAGTTATTTAGCTAACAATCTGCCCATGTGAAGTTGCTGGATGTGCTGAAATACACGATGTCGAAGAAGTTCTGCATTGTTATTGGATAAACTTTATACCATTAAATACTGTCTAAACCATTCCAAATATTTGTCAGTCATGTTCGATGCTAAGCCAGTCGCTAGTAAAATGTGTTACATTTTAGTTTCAGTTTAAATTGAAACAAGAAGAAGAATTAGATATAAAACGGTAAAAACTCTAGAACGCTTACGGCTAATTGGCCGCATTCGGCTAGTTTTTATTCAAATATACCTTGTTCAAGGCCGAGGAAGGTTTCCATAAAAGGCACTGATAAAAAAATTGATCAACCGCGCGGAAATTGATTGCCTCAAATTGTGTAATTTGCACAATTTTGCATTCAAATATGACATTTGACACGTATAAGAACGTGTGCTCGGAGCATCAAATTCCAATCGCCTCGCAGTACGAGATGACATGTCTACTTCTTTTTTAAATGAATACAGTGGATAAAATAGTGACAACTGAAAATCTGTCTTAAGACGTTACGAAGTTTGCCATTGTATTCAATGTGTAACATGCTCTGTGGCTGGTGGGTTGCAAATAATTACGCAGAAGTTGATAAGGAACTCAACCAGGCATTATGCTCGAGCGCAAAGTGACAAATCTACAATTGTCGGATGTCATAAAAATTGCCTAGTGACTTCAAATGACTTCTATGACTGTGCCTCATGGTCAAACTAGACAATGGCTGGAAACCACATGCTCGAAATTAGTATTAGATATGCGGCATACAATTTATTATGACATTAGTAGTGTTCATTCACTAATAAATAACTTGGTTTCTCGACAGTTAAGATTTAAGTGCTTGATGACATCATCATAAGTTAGTTGGTTCGTTATTGTAAAAGCAGATTATTGAAACAAAGCTGCCTCGTATAAAGCCTAGAGTTCACCAACATATGTTTAGTTTTTAATCAGCTAGTTTAGCATTATATGATGTAGGTATTTTGTATAGGAATTCAATCGAGGTTCATCCTACCGGCTGTTTTAAAAATTTATGAACTCTGACCTTAGTAACGTCGTTAATGCCCACGTGCGCTGTGCTGCATAAAAATCCTCAAGTCGTCAATCCTTTAATTTGTCGTCAAGAATAAGTTTAATAAAAAGTAGGTATTATAATAAGGATCTTCAAAAAAAGTGAAAATAAATTCATACGAACAATAATAAGTAGAACACTTATTATTACACACTTTATTGAACGAGCCGTGAATCTTGCTAAGGCGATGTAAAGAAATTCATCTTAACTTTAGGAGTTATTTGACTAACTTCCCTAGAATCATTGCCATTGCCTAGAACTCTATAGGTGTGTACGTAGGTAGGTACTACTATACTATACTATTAATTAGGTAACCTGTGGCGTATAAAATACTTTTAGGTAATCAGTGGTAGGTACTTCGTTAACAAAATGTTGTGGATTGCGAAGTAACGAAAAAGGTAGGTCTTCGATCCATCGAAATAAATTCTCAGTGGTCGTTACATTTCTATTACGCGCCGCCATATTGGATCACGGGTCATCGACCCGCGAATGGCGTTAATCACGATGACTGGAGACGGCAAGCATGATTTATGCAGTTCCTACGGCGGTATGGCACGACTTGGATGGCCTTGCGGGGTCTTAAACGAAGATATTGTCACTAACTGAACGCGTCGTGCTGGCTGAAACGGAAAATAAAAACTGGTTCTTTCCTTTTTTGTCTGTAAGTGCTATTTTTTTTTTAGGTTGACTAAATAATTACTGGCCAGAATTCAAATAAGTAGGTAACATTTAGTTTTTTTTTTTTTGTTAAAGTTATTACCTTTATTTTATGCCTGTATCAACTTAGAAGGCTTATTTGCTTTATTTTCAAAGAAATAAATGTTGTATTTCATCACAGGAGTAATTTTTATTTCTATTTCGTTTCGAAGGTAATTTTTATTTCGTTTTGACTTGCTATTAGCGAAGCCAGTGTCAAGTAAAAAGGAAATAACTTCATTCAGGACTGGAACAAGTTTTACGTTCCATTGAAGGAAAAACACGCAACTTCTGATAAAGAGTTCCGTTCATATCGATTTTTATTCTAAAACGAGTATTGTAACAGGTGTGCCTATTGACAAGAAAATTATTACTTAGCGGTGCTGAAGGCTAAACAAAATTTATTGAGTGTACCAATAATCGCAGTTTGTCTCGTCACGGGTATAATTTAAAAGAAAACTGGTATCTAACCATAGATCACTTTATCTTGTCCAGGCAGAGCCCTAATAATACTCATTTGTTATTTAATACTAACAGAGGAAAGCGTGAAGTCTATTCATAGACGTTATTTATTTGTTAAGGCACGCTTTCAATTTAATCAGATTAGGTTAGCGTTTCCACAGCTTACGCTCACGGCTGTTGTGGTAACCGTGCCGTTAATTTGTGTGACAATTTGACAAATGGTCGGTAGCCAACACAGTGGTTAAATGAAATACAACTAGTAACACTATCGCGAGACTTTTTTATGGGATTCTGGGGATTTAGGCACGATGTATCAGCTCATTCGTATCATTCCAATTTTAAATGTTACAAAAACAAAAAAGATAATCGTTGCTGAAGTATCAGTAAAAAAATGCACATGCCCATTAAAAAAATATAAGACAGTCGAATGGAGTCGCTTCTATCTAATACATTTTCGATGATTTAATCATCATTTAAAATTAGGTACTGGTGTTTTTTTTTTATATATTCGTACGTACTTAACCTGGGTATTAACTTTCAAACCTTGTCATCAAATGAAATATGTGTTTTTTTTTTGTTTTGAGCCTTGGGGACGATATCATGTCGTTATTGTAGAAATGCCCTTGACACACATTGACACGCAGAAGTTTGTCGCCGCTATAATAAAAAAGCGAGTTCACTCACATGTCTTACCTACCAGATGTTTAGCGGTCAAATATTTAGAAGTAACGTCTTCTTGCGATTTCTATCGATGGCGAAGACAAAATATTAATGTTTACGTTTACTTTAGTTGTAGTATGTGGTACGAGTACCTAAACACACTCGGCTCGACCTGGGATTCCAACCCGGGACCTCGTGGATAGTACCCAGCGTGCTGACCACTAGACCAACGAGGCAGTCAGGTTTTTCTGTCTTGAAATAACACAGCTCCGGAGTAAGGAAGTTGGTGGTGTTAACACCCCCGTGCCTCGGAAAGCACGTTAAGCCGTTGGTCCTGCGCCTGATCTCTCTACGGTCATGTCGGACTGCCGTCTTACCGAATTATGAGAGTGAAGGAACAACAAGTGCACCAGTGTATTGCGCCCACACTTGTGCACTATAATATCTTCCGCGCAGTTGGCTAATCTAAGTTGAGACTGGCCGCTGTAGCCAAAATTCGGCTAGGAGACTCGTATTATTATACGAGTACCTACCTATTACATATCGATAACGATTCACGTGAACTTTCAAATGTTAAAAATGTCCAGAAATTAATCTGTCTAAATCTAAATAACATACTCTGAGCATGATGGTCTAGCAAAAGAAATACTTGTGGTGATACGAGGGTCAAACTGAAAGTTCTTAGAAAATCAAAAACTGATTACATTAGCCAGTTATTAGTTTTATTATATCTTTTCAAAATATTGTCCATTGACGTCAATACACCGCTGCATGCGATGGAACCACTGGGAAAAGCACTTTGCCCACTCGTCCTTAGGGGTCTCTTCAATGGCATCGCGATACGCAGCCACCGCTTCTTCAGCATTCATAAACCGCTTTCCTTTAAGTTTTTCTTTAATTTTTGGAAATAAATAAAAATCACAAGGCGCGAGGTCGGGGCTATACGGCGGGTGACCCAGTAATTCAACGTTTGATGTCGCCAAATAGTCGATCGTTCGCTTGGCGGTGGCGACGAGGCGTTGTCGTGGTGAAGGAGGATCCTACTGCGAGGTCGTTTCTCTCGAACTTTTTCCAAGACAAGTGGCAAACAATTGGTAGTGTACCATTCTGCAGAAACTGTTTTTTGATCCTCTAACACAATTGTTGCGAAATGACCTATCCTTCCAAAGAACGAGGCCACCATTTTTTTTCCCGCACTTCGATCTCTCTTCACTTTAGTTGGCAACTCCTCGAAAGGAAACACCCACTGAGCAGATTGTCTTTTGGTTTCAGGATCATAACAGTAAATCCAGCTTTCGTCACCTGTTAGTATGTCGAACACAGCATTTGAGTCACCTCCGTTAAATCTTTCAATCATTTTACGGCACCAATCCACACGATGGAGTTTTTGAGCCTTAGTCAAATTATGAGGTATCCACCGGGCGCAAAGCTTCCTGACCGCTAAATGTTCGTGGAGGATTTTGTGCACTTGACTCATACCGATGCCTAAGCTTGTCCGAATCTGCTGATAGGTCACTCTTTTGTCAGTCTCTATCATACGCCGCACAACACAGATGTTATTTTCAGTCGTCGCCGTAGAAGGCCGTCCCTCACGTACATCATCAGTGAGATTAGTGCAACCACGTTTAAACTCATTAAACCAGTTGTAAACAGTCGCACGAGATGGGGCTTCATCGTGAAAGGCCAATCGTAGTCTATCATAACTTTCTTGTTGACTTAAATGACATCGAAAGTCATAAAAAATCATTGCACGAAAATTTTCTCGTGTTAAATTCATTTTGACGTGACACAGACAATTTTCAATTTGCCGCCAAGTCGTAAAACAAATGACAAATGAATGAAATATATACTCAGTAATATTGGCAAAGAGTTCTATTTTCAAATTTTAGAATATTTTTTTTATTATATTGTTTATAAGTGGCCAGTTCTAAGAACTTTCAGTTTGACCCTCGTACGCTTACCTGCTTTACATAGTTCATTATAAACGAAGAAAAGCCACCATTACTTAAATAAACATGGCTTTTCCATAATATTCTTATCTAGCATCAGGTGGTGGGAAACCACTCCCTTGTCCTATTCCTATTTATTATCAGGTCACCCACCTTGAAATGAGTTCGATAATTACGTGATGTAATTATCGGTTTGCGATAAGGGGCTGTGATTGTTTCTGATGTTTCTGATAGTGACATTACAACATTACACTTTTTGGCTTAGAAATGAAATTTTTGGTTACTCATTCAAACTTATAAAAATAAAATAAAGATTTGAGTGTTAAAAACTCTTAAAGCTACTAGAAATGAAAGTGTAAATGTTACATGCAATTTATTATTTTAATAAAAAAATAATTTAAAAATATTTCTATTTGAAAGTAAGTTTTTACTTATTATTTATTACATCAACGGTGAGGCAAGATGGTATCGTATCGTAATAAAAAATAAATGATTACTTTTATAATTTAAGCAATTCATTTGCAACCTAACAGAATACGGTCGATGAATTTCTGTTGCTATTATTTAAATATTTTGTAAAATAATGAAATGATTTACATATTTTTTTTACTATAGGAATCGAAATTATGGTTTGTGTGTGAGTACTAAGTTTCATAATTACTCAATACTGCAACAGTAAAAAGCGTTCGAACGAAAGGCAAATATAGAGCATGGACGGATTTAGAAATTTGGGATACTTATCCATCCAGGTGAAAAAATACATTTGCCTTCTTCGCACCGCAACGTGCTTCGAAAACATAAATATGTATAACGTAAAAACAAGAACCAACAAACTCAATGTTTGAATAAATCATTACCTATTGATCCGTGGAAACAAATGAGTTTGACAATAAAAAATAGGGCAAGCAGCGGTAGAGTCGGGTAGTTTAGTGGGTGCGGCCCCAAAGATACTATCACGCAACCCCACGTGCCGTAAACAGGTGGTAATAATATGGAGGGTGTGAGCTGAGGCGATTTTTATTATACCTTACTACTACGGAACTGAAAGAAGTACTTATTACAGCTTTTCTCTAAGACACAACTTCCCCTCGACTACATCAGATTTTCTACTGCAGTCCTGTTGTTACCCGACTGCGGATGAAGGGTTATGTTTTTCGAGTGTATGTATGTACTCATATAATTGTTTGGCCCGCCCTATAGCCCAAACGGCTGGACAGTTTTTGAAATATGAGGTGTCGTTGAATTCGTTAAAATTGCAGTAGTGAAGTGACATAGGCTATATACCTACATTTAAAAATGGCGCCCGCAAATGGAAACAAAGGAGGGAGGGGGGGTTGATTGTTTTCTTACCATAGCAATATGGGTATTAAGTGAGAAGACCATTTCAAAAATATTATAATTTCTGCAAACGGTTGTTTTGTTTTTTCAATAAATATATTTGCTTGTTGTTAATAATTATTATAAAGTATCTTACGATAATGCCTTTCTGTTGTTAGTGATAACTTTCTTCTCATTTTATAGTTTTTGTTTTTCTCAGTATTTTCTTACTGTATATACCACTGTCTCTTCTCCAAACCAAAAGTAAACAAAGACCAACCTAAGTACTACTCCATCCATACATTTTATGCGCCAAGCAATGTCATTGTAAGGGCAAGAACACATTACCGCTGTCAAATTAACACCATCCACATTGTCATTCGAGCCGTATCGCTGATAATTATCTGTAATTGGTCGCGCGTGTAATTATAATTAATGTTATAACATTGTCGACTACCTTTTGTGTCGATGGAGCGATTGCGCATGCGTGTCTCGAATTAATGGATCCGTTGGTTTAGTTGTTTTCAATATAAATGGTGTTAGTAGCACGTTATCAATAAGATCATGGTGGACTGGCTGACATGATGCATTTTACTTGAAGTCCTTAGTTGGTTATGTCAAATGATCGATCACAGATATTGGTTATGGTACCTATCTAGCCGATGTCTTTAAAGATAATGTCAGCATATTTTATTTCGTATAAGCTACGGTGCAGTTTAAAGACTTAAATTTACGTATTGCTGCATCACTTATACTAAGGTATGCTATTTCAAGCTTTAATATTAGCACAATAGAAAGATTTGTTAGCATTTCAAATGAAGCTGGAGTCATGGCAACAATTAGTTAATGAAACCTAGTGTACCTAAATAACAATCGCGTGCCAGCCTATACTGAAGTGAAAGCCGATAAAAAGCCGGGTCATCAACCCTGAACTTTTAAACCTTGGTAGTGCTGCCAAATTGTTGGAAAAAATCTTGGACAAAACTTCGTTTTTTGGCTGGGGTGGGTCATGTCTGTCTACACACCTGCCGCCATGTACCAATGACTTTTTCTGAGTTATGTACATCAGTTGTTTCACTAACCGATGCTCTTACGGTGAGGGAAAACATCGTGAGGAAACCTGCACATTTAGGCGACTGCATGTAACCATGTGTAACCATGGTCCAAACTGGTCAGGTTCCCCTGGCAACAGGGTCACGGAGGTCAGATGGCAGTCGCTCCACTACCTGATCTGCCATAACCTGGATCATGGTCAGTGGACCCTGGGCCCTCGTGTGCGAGAGCACAACCGGGATAGCGCTAGGAGGATGATGTGGGTCATGTCTGACTAGTAACACCAGCCTATTCACTCTTCTCATAAAGGAATCAAGATCATAGTGTTTAGGAAACACTTCAGCCGGCAACGAATTCCACTCTCTAGCAGTAGGAACGTAGATTTAACACGTTTGGTGCGTATTAGTGCTATGTCAACGACATTAGGTGGAAACCCCGCCTGCGTCTTATGTCCTGATAGTAAAATGGGACCGGTGGAACCAATTCTTGTAATTCCTATGCCGATATATAGTCTGTAGAACACTGTAAGGTTTAAGGCTTTGCAGCGTAGTTTCAAAAAGTTTTGTATCTCCAATAATTCGTATTGCTCTTTTTCCCATCCACTTAAATTGGAAGATACTGCGATTACAATTACAATACCACAGAAATTACATTATGAATTGACATTTTTTCGTCATTTTGAACGCTAACATGCAAAGACTTGCAGACGTCACTTTAAAACCTATAAAGCAGTAGCTTTCCTGAAAGCTAAAACTATTGCAATTTCAAAGCAATCCAGATAGAATGTAGGCCTTGTCCCCTTGAACTTCAGACGTTTGGCAACCTTACTTGTCGAGCACAAGGACTCCTTCATTAGAACTAATGATTCAATAGAACGAGGCGTTCCCTCACGAAGATTGTCGCCTTTACCCTTCACGACATAAAGACCAAAATTTACGGGTCACTTATTGAAAAACCCCATAAATTCAAACACCACCGCCTTTGTGGTAATTAGAAAGTAAGAGAGTTCTTTGTCTAAGTGACAGATGAATGGTTGCTGTTCATCATATATGGTACAGTTATTCTTGACAATGGTATCTCAGTGTCAAAGTACATGCCTCTCTTGACTGTGGATGTCAATTTAACTTCAAATTGATCTGTTTTTTGGTATTGACTAACTTACATTGGTTGATTCCGATTCGAATGCGGTGGTCTTCCAGAGATCTATGTAAATGAGTCATTGTTTAGAGGCATATCCTTTTGTTAAGTTTTCGTTTCATCACTTACCTATATCCTTACTTAGGCAATAGCTTAAGCTTAGTTTTCAATGGGTAATAAGAGCCGTATATTTAATTTCTTCTTAGTCGTTTTACGTCATCATGACTGAGGATCATGATTATTATGTGGGAAGAAACACATAAAGACTTGCCATGGCTTTCTCCATTTCATACATTAGCTGACTGGTACATAAGGAGGTTTCTTCACGAAGTTTTCTTTCACCGTTAGGTATCGATATTTATGTATTTACAGAATACCAGGGCTTACATGGATGATATGATACAGAGTAGGAAAAAAAACACTTTTAGGTCTTCACAGATAGCAATATCTTCAAGAAGTCTAAGTCACGTCCTGACGGATAAGTATTGACAATTATAACTTAAGATCATCGCGTTTTGTTTTAATGTCTTCCATAGCCCTAATTATATTTCCAATACCTCCTGTTGCATTTATAACGGCCATGTCAAATCGAGTTAGCCCCAAACCGTGGTTTCCGTGTTGCTTGACTGATGTCTGTTGAAAGCCCCGAAAGGAAACGTTAATGGAGAGACAGTTTCCTTTCCGAGAAGCGAACCGTTGAATAGTAAACCCAGTTTATTTTCAGTGGCTTGTTTTGAAAATAGAATGCCATACAATCTTGTTGTTAACAGTCGCTTTTCTGATGCTGTGAATTCAACAAACTGGTTTGATTCCGATACGTATGACATCGCTAAATCGGGAGGTCAGCAATGAAAAAAAGCGTAAGAAATATATAAATGTAAAGTGGCTAGCACATACAAATATTTTTCCTTTATGACATAGGTAATCGCTTCTTTTATAACAGCATAAAATCCCTCATTGTTTGCCTTTATGTACTGTCATCCGTACCGTACCTACAAATATGTATAGCTGTCTTTGTGTTAAAAAACAAAATAAACCTTTTTTTTTGTCGTACAAAGCTCATGTTGCCTGAGCTGGATACAATTTTTCGACTTATATTATTTACCATGTGATTATGAGCATCTTCAGTAATGATATTGTACACTCTTTGTTTAAGACAAATTACGGGAAAATTCACCATCCAAAGAACACAATACTGCTTGTCTTATAACAGTGGCTGATAAACCTGCCGAGTACGCAAGAGCATAACAAATATTGTAGCACTTGGTTGCACTTGCTACAATAATAACTGACCCGTTTTCCGCGGAAGCAGAGTAGACTGTACCATCTAATATTAGATTATCTTACTCATTGTTCACCGATTCACTATATTTGCTCACTGTGTTTTAATGTCTTTCTTCGACCGTTGCGGAAGTTGCAAGTTGAATTTGTGTACGCAATTTATTATCTGATTCATGTCCTTAAAGTGAATTCATTCATTTGCTTCTTGGGTTCTCGTTTCTTGGTTTTAGTGTGTTGCTTTCCTTTGTCCAGCCACAATGTTGTTTCATGGACTTAAAGGTCATGCTATTTACTAAAATGTATTATCATTATTAACAGTACTTATTACTTATTTTAAATTCACTCGATGGACTGAAATTCTAAGAAACTTGTTTCTGAGGCTTAATATAACCTCTGGCTCAATTTAGGTAAATGAGTTTGTTGAATGAATTACAAAGACTCGATTTCTCTGTCCGTCCGTAAGTTTTGTTTATTACTCTTGTCTTATATTACGTGAAGATGAAGCTTACGATTGCTTTGAAGTTTTGTTCATGAGTCTTATACTACATGAAGATGTAGCTTACGATTGCTTATGTGAAATTACATATTACTAATACAAAAAGCAATAACATTATGCGTGTTCTCTCAGAGATGTAACCTAACCTAAGTGAATGAATGTTATCAACGTTTTCTCTACTCCTAGGGTTTTAATAGCAGTTGCGAGTACACGGAGACAGAACACCTTTCTCCAATATTATTGCACCAGCACTTTCGTACGTATCCTGTACTACGTCATGCAAAACCCTACCCTACTATGTAATTTGTAAAATACCTATACTAACCACAGATCTTTTATTAATGTTTTAAATCTTCGTTTCTCTTGCGTACGGCTAGAGAGTGGAATTCGTTGCCGGCTGATGTGTTTACTAAACACTACGATTTGAATTCCTTTATGAAAAGAGTGAATAGGCTGCTTCTAGACAGACATGTCACATCCTCGACCGCATCTTCGTTTACCATTACGTGATATTGCGGACAAATGTCTGCCTATTAAATTTATATATATATATATATATATATAAAACGCTATATAAAGTTCAACTTCATCTGAATCTTTATCTATATTTACAAAACAGTTATGCGAGCATTGTTGCCATTCGATTGTTATATTTACATCTTCATTTAAGCTAAATAGCAGTTCATTCCAACTTTGTAGCTTCTCTTATTTAAACACTCAACTCTAGGCTTCTTTCTTGATATCTACATAGACATGCTTTGATATCATGAGTATCACGACCTACATTCATGTTTGTATTTATTCATAGAATTTGTATAGATCTAAACTCCATAAAACATGTCAGCCCTATAATCTGCTGAGTAGATCTTATACGCTCTAGGCGGAATTCTTAAGCCAATTAAAGTTTAGCATTGGCCTTGGCTAACACATAATTAATGATGTGTTCTTGTAATTATGTTTAGACTGAACTCATCAAAACAACTTTTTAATGCTGGTCTTGTTTAGACCATGATTTATTGTTCGGCGAACGAAATTGCATCTTAGGGCTAAGGAACTTGTTTGGTTTTCAATAAATTGTAATTATTATTAAAAAAATTAAATGATACAGTTTTAATATTTATATCTATATACCTTGCAAAAACACAAACCTTTTCTCTGGTCTGGTTTTCATCGTTTATATCAGTGTTTGTTAAAATATATATATAGTTTTATAAATGATTTCAGGATCTATTTGCCTATACTTAATCACACTATTGTTGTTTTTTATTACGAGTTTACATCAATATCTTTTTGGAATCGTTGAAACATATTTCCGCTGGTCCATATTTTTCCATTTGAAAGTCACAGTTACAATGTCGACACACGAATTCGATTGGACTCAAATCCGTTACAGCACGTTCTTCAGTTTTTTTACAAATAGTTGATTCGATGCGAAGATGAAAAGCGGGTCACTTCATGTAGGGCGTCAGTTGAGTGCTGATACTGTTCCTGATAAGAATTACTGCATTGGATTGCGGGTAGATTAAATTATAAAGTAAAAAGACTTCATGGCAAGTCAACTTTTTTTCCATTAGCTTACCATAGCGTAGGCATGGATCACATTGATGACGTATTCGAATATAGTGTTAGTTACGAAATGGATTTCAGATCAAATTATAACGTAGTTAAGTCAAAAATTTGCATTCTAGCTAAATACCGATTTGGCAAGAATGAAGTTAGGAAGGAAGGAAATAGATATAAATGTGTAATAGTTCTTCAAGAATTAATGACTAGGCTATTATTACTCACTGTGATAATATTGCACATGTCTAACTGACTGAGGCTATAACTAAATGTTGCTTACCTACGAGTCCGTAAAGCTTCTTGACTAGCTACTTCAAACTTTTAGTAAAGTAATTTTAGCTTTAATTAATGATGGCTCATCTATCATATGAATTCTTGCAACTGATTCGGACAACATCACAAGGAATGGTTTTGCTGTTGCTTAAACGCCATAAGCCAAAATCAATATTAGTTTTGTCACTGCCTACATTTATTTCACATGTATTGTGTATTCTGTCCAAATTATCGTGTGTCAAACATGTGCCACAATCGTGGGAGGCACAACATCTGGCTATAACGTATTGCCGAATTCAAAACTAACGGCCCTGCTCTATAATTTTGAATGCAACGAACTCCATGATTTAAAAGCTAGTGACGCGTATAGCTCTATTTCTATGTGCCCTTTGACTTTTGGCTAATTTTGGTAATGGGGGAAAACTGGGGAGTCAGTTTAAATACTGGTTATTTTTATTGATAGCACATCTAAGTTACCGTCTAAATTGATATTCATTATTTGTTTTAAAATACTTTATTTAAATATATTATATTTATAGTCTTTATCCACTTTCTAATAATTACTTTCTTTGTTTACAGGTAAAACCCGTTCCCTTTCAACACATCATTAAACAAACAAAGTAAGATAATAATTAAATGTTGTTTGCACAATTATTATTTGGACAGAGGAAACCAATATTCCAATTAGAAACTCCAAATTTGTCTGAACAATTACTCACTTAAAGGCGTCAAGATAATAGATTGTGAGATAGATTTCATTCTAAGTAGCATCGTTCAAAAATAAGTCTTAAGAACGGTGTTTACAGTTGGTTTTGGTAAATATTTTGGTCTTTTTAAAGACAGAAGTGAAGCTATTTATTTAGAGGTGTCCGATTACAACAATAATGAATGGTGGGTTGTCAGCATTGTAAGAATTAAGACCACCGGGCAAGTCACGTAACCAAAACTTACCAAACACTGCAACGCGACTGATTTTAAAATGCAATGACAATTTTGCGAGTCTATTTATCTGGCTGTCAATTTAATAAATCGTCTGCTTTGGTGTATAGTCATCCGTTATTGTTATGTTTGTCACTTTCATCGTTTGTAATGTTATTTCTAACAATTTCATAAGTCATACAGTTTGAATCATTTATTATCTTTCGCACACAGTTTTTAGCCTTAGCTGAAATATTGATAAAATCACAGAATACTGCACGCACTCACACATACACTGCATATAGTACGAGTAAGTAGAATGTTTAATCATATTCCAACATTTCCGAATTATCATTTGACGGTAACAAAATAACAAACAACGACAAAATGTAAGCGAGATGTGGTCATCCTAGCTTTTTTGTGAATCCAAAACAAATTGTGGTCACGGTGTCGTACTTTGGGCAGGAAGGAAACTTAATGACAGTTGACTTATTATAATGTACCTATGTACATTAAATACTTTTTTACACCTGTCGAGTACAGGAATTCAGTGTTAATAAGCTGATGGCTATCTTGTCTAACACCTCGATTAATCGAATCAGTTTCACTCTCGAATGGGCTACCTGGCGCCATTCATCATAATTCCGCTGACGATAACCTCTAATCATGTGTGTGACCAACCACAATTTTCTTGTCATATCTACAGTGATCCCTTTCTTGATACTAATTTATGTCTTTTGAAAAAGATAATTGTAAGTGAAAGTTTTGACGACTCCCATTATCAGGCCTATTTTTTTAAACGTCACAGTTTTGGGTCAAATTATAATGAGATAGCAATCTTTGATAGCCGAGTGTTTTGATTGACTCTTCCGGTATTTAGTTTCAAATGTATTAAATAATCTAAGTAACATTTGAAATCGCATAAGCTGCTGCGCTACACTTTTTTGTCATTCTTTGGAATCAAAAATTAATAAAAATAAATTATTTCAACAAACACACCAATTACCTAGCCCAAAATACCCCAGATTAAGCGTGAGCTTGTGCTATGGTGACTAGGATTAAGGATAGACATATTTACATTTATAAACATCCGTGACTTAGGTACAAATGCTTGTGCCCATCACACAAACATTAATGGCCCCTTCTTCTTGTCGTGTCGACACTGGCGTTATATTTTTGAGGACCAATACTCGGCGACTTACAAAGCATTATCAGTAGCGTTGTACAAGTCCCTTGCGGGATTCGAACCCTAGCCTAGTTTAGTAGTCCGGAGCGCGAACCACTACACCAAGACGGTCGTCCAATTGTTGTTTCACATCAAGTCAAACATGGCGGCATCCTAAGGTGTTCTACCTAATGGGAGTGATGATAGGGCTGATGTGACCACTGTAAAACATGTAACACACACCCAAGCATTCGTTCTAACATTTCTCGCCGACCTTTTTGTCAAGTCACGTATGTAAAAGACCACAATTTACAATTTCACACGCTGCATTGACATAAATGGAGCGGAAGGCATCGGAACTATCGTTAGGGTCATCGGCAGGGTCGGCAACTTGAGAAGTACAATGTGAGACACTTTTTAATATTGTCGTCGTGGTCTCAGCCGAAATGTAATCGTTACTGGACATATGTCTGCCTTAAAGGTCTTCAACATGCCAATAATTTTGCAGATCCTGCTTGATCTTTCATCCAGCGGCGACAGCAAGCTTTGCCTTGGGCCGGGCTTATCTTATGTGTATAAGTGTTGACGATAAACACACGTGTAGAGTTTGTTTACACTAAGTGTACTTATTAAGTTGTGTAATCCTATAATATAGTGTTATGGTTTCAGAAATATCATTTTATTCTCCCTATCACCACCAATAATTTACTCTATTTAGGTCTGCCTTGTTGCATCTTTCTATTTATTAATCGCTACTCGCGTATCTTTACGATCTGGCCGTGAAATTGGTTAAAAAAAATGTTTGTTGACTGAAAATTTTCTATGTGACAGCCCTTGACACTATACTGGGTTAGACTCGCATCTATTGTTTTTTCAAGATGCTTTTATCGATATGCCAGTATACTGCGAGTAGTTTCCATCGTGTCTACAATTACGTGATTAGTATCGATAGCTTATCTGAAATTAATTTCAATTGTCTGTGAAGTTTGACTTGAAAGTGTACACTTAACAGCTTTGATAAGAAATGAGACGTAAGACTTCAATGTTTGTTAAATTGATTGAAACCATGTATTTTTATTGTGATTGCATTCTAATCGTGACTTGCCTTGTGATCTACATAGTTATTTTTTTCTTTAGTTTGCCTAATGTTTAGTAATTCCTAATGCCATACGGCGCAAGGTGTTAGGGTAAAATTTCTTTTTTGTGAATTTGGATTAGTGTTTCTTTCACTTTGATCGTTCTCTTCTGAACGACTAAATTTCTCGTCAACGCATATGAATGTTCGTTCATTCAGTTTTTCTGAGTACCTATTAATAAATTTTTCAATTCAACATTTGCCCCGGATCTGATTGTACACCACTGCTTTCCTATCATGTACACAAACGTAATAAACACTTTCTTCAACCTTTACAAGTGTTGACATTGAAATATTGTGTTTGTTATCAAAATTAGGCTAAGCATGTACCATCCATTCCATCTCTTCTGAGGCCCGGCTCAAGAAGTGTATTTTTTGGCTCTAGCCATCGCGTTCCCTCCCATTGTCTCTTGCAAGTCTGACAGAGACAGGTGAATTGTAAATACGGAGGTTCTCTTAAAGAGTAGGGTCTCTGTTACTTTGCTTATGGTGTACAGTCGTGACGATGCACAAAGCATCTGTTGCTATATCTTCGGAACAGGGTCAGAAGTCGCCATTGCGTGTGCTTGATGGATAACATGCGTTATTTGTTCCCATCAATCGTGTGGGGAGATTGGACGGTAGTGTTGGGCAATTGTCGATGATTTTACGGGCCAGTCAAAGCAGCGCGAGCGAAGTCGGTGAATATGGATCCACGTTTAATTTTGTGCAGGCTTACTTTGACTTCTTTGTGCGACTCTAAATGGTTGTATGTCTCTTATTCTTTTGGTATTTGTGTTTTATCATTGAAAGTACACTAGTTTTGTAGAAGTACACTTACCACTTAATTAAAAAAAATTAAACAAACATATATTTTTTTTATTTGGAATGGGTTTGTTCTTTCACTTTAGACTAAACCAGACGTAGCATTGTCAGAGTCGTCGGCGGAGCGAGCTAACCCCGAAGGTTCCGGCACTTCTACTCACTGATCCTTTACCACCCTAAGATTCTGTGAGATTTAGCTACAGCGGAGGCCAAAATATTTTTTCATATCAGAAAAAATGACATTTTAAAAACATACGAATACCTGAACATTTAGAATGACTGGGTATCGAGAGTAGTGATTCAAATTTTCGATAGGTGAACTAACAACACTATGCTCTCGCTATTAATCGCCCAGTACTTCTGAGTGATTGAACGTTGCCTTGTAGGAACGGCCTTTTTTGTCGGACTGATTGATTTCAGTACCTCTGATTGGGCATTTGTTTTACTAATTGCCCCTGTTATGATCACGACTTGTAATTAGTAGTTTATTGACCAATAACTGTTGGTACAAACGCGTGAGAGTTAATTAAGTATCAGAGGTCTTCAAAATACTTAGCCGAGACTAGCTAGTTAAACCTCTATCACCTTATTACAAAAAAAACAGACGAGTCTTAAACCAGGTCTGAAAAATACCGACAAATTAGAAATCAATAACATCGGTAACATTAACTTAAAGAGAAATATTTTTCTAATTGATCAGATATTACTTAGTCCTGCCTGGTTTAAACCTGGTACTAAGTTTTTGTAAAAAGGGTGTTAGATATTATTTTCCATTTGTTGATCTGAGTAAACCTGTTTTTGCAATAATCTAACGTAATTTCGTAGTTCAAGAATTATCACAAAGGATTTAAGAGATAATTAACTTTATTACTTTTTAAGTGTCATACTCATACACGTTGACGAATCTCTATTAGCATATATTAAGACTTTCATAGATAGCTACAAAGTTCCTTTCCTCAATAAAGCTATGCAATACCAATTCTGCTATTATGATTCACATAAATTTAACCGTTCCCTAGTTAATGTTTTATTACTTGTACTGTTATTAATCTGTGGTTTTAGTAAATGGTAATAAGCCATTTTTAAAGTTTCTTTACAGCAAAAGTAATGTAATCTCCTCCTAATGCACTGTGCTAATATATCCTCAAATATTTACAGCGACCACCATAAAATTACTAATCTGTCTGTCCCTATTAATTCTTAACTTAACATTAATATTAATATATCCTTATATATTTAGTACGACCGCAACAAAATTACTAGTCTGTCTCCATTATTCTTAACACTCCTGTGGTTTTTTGAGAACAAAAGAAAACACACGGTCTACTAAACTTTAAGAGTTTTAGGGAACCATCGTGTAATAGTTTGTCTTACAACTTGTCTGGAAGACGTCGCTCCCAGCGATAAGACCGCCTACATTGTACCTACTAACATGTTTTTATTTTTGTATTTTAATTGTATGTTTGTAATGTGTTTCTGGTTGCAATAAAGTGTATCTATCTACAGTTTTGCGTATAACTTAACTCTCACGCGATCTCTGACCCAATTTCTGCTGTTTTATGTGAAAGCATGTGTCGAACGAACGCAAGTGTATCGTTGATTAAAATAGTTTTATAGAAAACAGTGAACTTGGCGAACACATTGAACGTGAAGCCATATATCTCCACCCTAAACTGACCCTGAACTGAAAAGAATGTAGAATCAATTATGGTTCAGCTAATGCTGGAAATGTAAAGCTCGTCGTAACATTGTATGCGGGTTGTTAATTGGGTTTAATTTTTATTGCGCTTCGTGAAGCAACATTCAATCTATTGCTTTCTTTAATGATAATGGCTAAAAACTCCGGATCTTACGCACAGTTTCTTGTAACTTGTTTTTTTACGATGTTGTAAACCTAAATCTCCCACCATAATAGTAGCCAGTCCCTTTTTGTGTGTATCTTTAGCAGTATACCTCCTCGGGTGGTCGAGTGTTTTGTACGGATCGTCTTAATTTATATCAGCAATTATTTAGAAAATAATGGAAATGATCTAAAGAATCGCAACCTTGAAATTAAAATTAGTACCTATTTATCCTTCTGTTGATTATGCCCTTAATGGGCATAATCAACAGAAGGATAAAGGATGTGTAGATAATTTATAGGATAAACCAACTAACTCTAAAACGGTGAAGGTTCTCAATCTCAATTCGACTGAAAGTTTTTGTTCTTTTTGACACACCGAGTCGCTATGAAAGCATCTATGGGTTATATGAAGTAAGCCCTTACTTCAAATAACCCATAGACGCTGTTCTATTCATGTTACCTACAACTTAAGTTTAAATGAAGCTCTTAACCTACATAACACAAATCTAAAGGAGTAATGATCACAGTTGCACAAGGCAATACGTAACGTAGAACAGTACGTGACCTTAGTAATGACTTTGATTGCACGCCATTAATCGGGTTTATTTTGTTTTATATAACTACTGTGTGTGTTGCGTGTCTGGTATCATGCTCAAGGTAATCTGTATTAAGTACAAGTTCTTCCTGGATATTTAACCAAACGATCAAATTATCCATTAATAACGGTATGGTAAAGTTAAGCACAATTATGGCGCAGTTAACAGCTGGTAACAGCACTATTGCATTGTTAAAGATGTCGTCGTCATTTAACAAAACATCTGTCTTATTAATAACAAAAGCTCCCGTAGCCTTAGCTGAGAAGAAAAAATAGGTAGCCTAGTTTTTACTATGCAGATAGTCTTTAATGCAAATTATGCTAAACTAATTGCCTCAATACATCTTACGAGATAAACGATATAGAAATCTAGATAAAGATTATATCAACGCATATTATAATTAAAACGCACAAATCAAAATTCAGGCTTCAATTTACTTTCACAAACAATAACAATTAAATCAAAATTACGATCAACCAGTTCTCATCACCATCATAGATTTAGATAATTTAGCGGAAAATTGTTCTGTTGATGGATCTTTTGTGAAAGCTCGACAAACGGTCTAAGTCATGTCCTTATAACTTCAATAAGGTGAACCAACACAAGAGTGCCCACGCAGCTAATTATGTTACCTTACCCCGAGTTATGGTTATGAGTGAAAACAATTATAAGATTAATCATGCCACAATACAATACAGTAGGCGCTGTCGACATAAAAAATAAATATAGCGACAACATACATTTCCAAAGCAATATTTTTTTAATAATAATAATAATAAAATTTATATATTTCAGGTTTTAAACGTTCTCAAAGAATCATGGATGATTCACCTGACGTGCAAAACAAGTTCAGCCTGTAAACTTTACATCGAATAGTAAAATGAATTAATTGGGCAAATTCCTTACCACTAGTGAATGCACTTCTATATCAGAATTTACAGCTTAAAAAAGGTGGTGGTAAGGCAGTACCAATAAATAAAGAAATTTGTGAAAAGAAGCTCTTCCGTTATAAGAAAAAGGAGAGGAGACATCATCACCAATACCAGAAAAAGTATTTATCTTTAAAACATGGTTTAGTGAACCTTCTGTATTAAATCGAATGTCGATCCGTCTCATGATCGGCCATAATCTAAAAAAGAAAAAGTGGGACGTTTAATTTTGCTGCCACGCGTGAGTTCACTATTCTCTATTGATACCAAGGTCGCTGGACACGTTCCAGATTTTTTTATTATTACAAGATTGTGTTTAATCTTATTGGCAAAGAGGATTTGAAGGGCTCCTAAATTATTAATAACCACACTCACTCTTGTTTCATCACAAGCTCTTAGAGCCGACGTAATTGCCGCAAGGTTGCGGCTCAGTCTGTTAGCGAGAAACTCTGACATTTGAAACGAGTACATATTTATGTCAGTCATTTATATCTGCAAAAATGAAGGGCCAAAATTACTTCCAACAAAAATGCTTTTCCAACAATTTGCCTGTCAATATCGACCTGAGATTGCGGATCTCTCAATTTTAATATGATAATAGCTTCTCATGATTCTGAAAGTGGATGGCGTGAGCTCTTTACGATAACATTTGCCCTTACTTATGTTGTATCCTGCGTACTTCATCTTAAAACTTTACATACGTTCAAATTATTGATTCTATCTAAGTGATAATCATTCACGTTTGCAATCTTAATATCGGTGGTCAGTTTTTCAAGTGCAATCATATGTCATATTTACATACGTTTAATCTAAAATCCTATAATAATATTGTCCTTCTAGCCGAATTTCGACTACAGTGGCAAATCTCAACAGAGATAAGCCGACTGCGCGGGAGATATTATAATGCACAAGTGTGTGCGCACTACACAGGTTCACTCTCTGTTTCTTCACTCTCATAATTCGGTGAGACGGATAATAATATAAAAGTTATATAACATAATATTAAAAAGTAACTAGTTGTATCTTCGTCCACACCCTTTCCTCCAACAATTTCATTTCCATACTCGACACCGTCATACGATCCAGAAATTGTGTCTACTTCGATACTCGGTGTTTCTGTCGCGATCTTATCAGCTTCCTCAATCAGTACACCACTGATCGCATCTAGAGCTTGTATTATCTCGTCACTGTATGTACAAGGGCTAGTCATTTCCACGAAATGTAAAACATCCTTTATCACAGCTCGTTGTCTCTTTCAAAAGTGCCATGGAATGGGTCATGTTCTCCCGATTTTCTTCCGCTGTGCGTAGGTGAAAGCCGTTCAACAAATTGCTATGATACATTATCATAAAACACGGATTTCGAATTTTGTTTTCTGCAGATTCTTTGTTTAGGCAGTTTCCGTCGAGATTTTTCTTC